>OY987244.1:5388307-5653392 GCA_963920765.1 Ulota crispa
CACACTTTTGAAATTATTTTGGCATTGTGAGTGACATCAAAATTCATTATTATTATGTTAGTAGAAGAAGGTATGTGCACAATTATACATGTCAAAATCATTTTCATGGCTTTTGGTGAAGTTTTGAAATTACTATAATTTTTTGAAACAAATGCTAAAGAAACTCATATCACCTACAAAATATATTCAATTATGCCAACTTTTTTACTATACATGTAAATTACAATGTAGATCATCACGGTGTAATTTTTCTTACCATGTTAAAACACCATATTCATTATAATGAGAGAATGGGATCCTCTCAAAACAAATTTGTTAGATTTTGACCAAAATTAGCAATTTCCATCCAAGATCACCAATTTCCATTAAAATGAGAGATTTTACCTCAAATTGAGCTAAATTGACCTAAAACCTTATGTCAAATTGACAGTTTTTTTTTGAATTTTGGGTATTTTAACTCTCATTTCACTAGAATACTCTCATTATAACAAATATGGTGTTTTAATAGAATTGAAAAGGTGAGCATCCTATGGTAGTAGTCATTTAACTTTTGTCAATAATAAAATATTCAAAACCTAAATTGTTTCAAAAACTCAAAGTATAGAAAAACTAGATTTGGTAAACTTTTTGTTGCTAGTTATATTCAAACTCAAAACATGTCATCTTCATTCTTATTCATGAGCTATGTGTCTATTGTATTTAAGTAGCAGCTAGAATTGTATGAATACATATCTTGCATTATAATCCTTGTTTTTTTCCCTCAATGTTTCTCCAATTGGAATTGATGCATGTACCACCTCTTTTTGACTATTCTACCATACTTACTATATATGGCCAATATTTACGATATTAATGTAGGTGTGGACCATAGGAAAAACATCACTAATTTGAAAATACAACTTGACACAAAAGTTGTAACTTTAATTTATTTATTTTGAATTCTAGATCCCACTCATACTATCAATTAAAAAATCTAAATCATATTTAATTTGATCTAAAAAATTTAGGCTGCCACTATGAGCAAGATTTGGAGCTGAAAAACAAAATTAAAGTTGTAAATTTTTTGTCAAGTTGTAGTTTCAAACTAATGATGTTTTGCTTTTGATCCACACCTACTTTAATATTGTAAATATTAACCATATATATAGTAGGTGTGGTAGAGTAGTCAAAAAAGGGTGATACATATATCAATTTCCTTCTCCAATATTTTTGTATCTTAACCCCTAAATGCTCAATCAACCATTTTTTAATTGCTGCCCTTTTTTGCAAGTTGCCCAAAACAAAACAAAAAAATATGTTTTGAAAAAATAAAAAACAACTTCATATAGGAAAGAAAGTCTACTTTCCAACAATCCAATCCAATATGGACCATGTCAATCCAAATTAAACTCCATCAAGGAAAATTTTCCAAAGACAAACACTTCAATATTTGCTAGTGTTACAAAATTTACTATGTTGGGAAACTAATGATGTTCTCTCCTTAAAAAAGATTGCATTTTGAGGTTTAGTGTAGAATGCCTGTTTTTATCCCATCATACCAAATTTCAAATTCTATTAATAAAATTTGTAGTTTTGATGAATATTAAATGATAAATGCTTCTAAATTCATTGAATAAGAGTTCAAAACCTTTTTTTAATGTTTAATAGCATGGATAATTACTAAACAGCATGATTCTTGTTTTCTCTTCTGAAACAAATTTCATTGAAGTTACAAAAATATTGTTTTATAATGCATTTGTGTTTTGCCCTTACCCCCTTGAACATTTTGGGGTTAAAACACCTCCAATCTCTGCCAAAGGTGTATCTTCCAAGTTGCAATTTTCAGAATTTGCAATGCTGGTTGTGTAGCAATTTTCCTTTTCCTTTACCAGTTTAGAATTTTTTGGGTCACTTCAACCTACGGGTGGTTCCCACAAAGTTGGGACTTTAGTAATTCACTGAGTGTCTGGCCGGGTTCACTGCATTTTGCTTACATAGCAGCACCTTTTTGGAAGTTTTGGCACCAAAAAGGTGGGATTGCTAAAGATTTGTGTAGCCATTTTGTTAGACCCAAATTCCAACTTAAATCCCATCAATATTTTTGCGTAATGTTATCATGACTTTCTTTAATTTTTCCCTTGAGATCTTTGCCCGATTTCATTACAAGTTAGTTTAGTCCCTAGGAGTTTTTTGTAGCATGGGATGGTTCCACAACTGTATACACTCAGCATGTACAAACACTACAATAAAATGGACATTTTATGACTCTGGTTTATGACTATTGTGAGTCATTTGGAATTATAAATGACTCACAATAGTCATAACTCAAAGTCATAAAATGCCCATTTTGTTATAGTGAAATATGGTACTTTTTGCATGAAATTTGGGTGCTCAAATGGTAACATCAAAGTTAGAGATTTTGTATACATTTGGTACTAGATGGTGTATTGATTCTAGAATACATGTGTGATTAGCACAGAAACCAAAAATACAATTAATCCTTTGCAAGCAAGCTTTTTGGACGTTTTTAAAGGGAAAGAGGGAGATTCATTTTGCTCATGCCACTCTTCTTGTATGAATTTCCCACAAACTTCCATGTTGGCTGGAACTGATACATAAACTCAATTGTTGTCTTTAAGTCTTCACTCAAACTTTGTCTTTTGAGCTTTTCCATTTTGGTGCAACCATGGAATTTTGCTTGTAGAACAATCATAAATACTTGGAATGTAGTTCCTTTTTAGCTTGAATACCAACTCAACATGTGGTAACACATGGAGAGCCATTAAACTAATGAAGATTTCATGATTCATTCAACATTCACTATGTTGAATTATATATGAGGTTGATCTTGGTTGGAAAATTGTTATAACTCTAGTGTTTGTTGGAAGTTATTCAACTATTTAAAATTTATGGACCTAGATGGCAAATTTCATTGCAACTTTCATCTTTAATGTCTTTATTAGGAAGTAGTCTAGGCTATAAAGAACCAACATATTCCTTCCCCCAAAATATTGTTGGGATTCCCAGGTGACAACAAGGTCATTTGATTCCACCTTATTGGGTGTTCTATGATGATAAGCACCCCAATCAACCCCCAATATTGAATTTCATGGCCTTGTCATTGGCGTGCAAAGGCCAAATTCACTAAACCATGACCAAGCAAAGCATCTAAATTACATACAACCTATTATGGGAAATGTGCAATATAAAATTAGTTGGTGAGTTTTTTGCATCGTGGGACTACACTTTGCAAATTGTATTTTTAGAGCTCATAATGCCAATTTTGTTAAATTGGCAACATGCCTTTACTTGGTGCAATTTAAAATCTATAGTATTCCTAGTTTGTGTGGCCAAAAAGTAAACCTTTTTAGAAAAACATGTCACAAATTTTGACATACTAATACCGCCCGTTTAAAAAAATTAATATTTCATTGGGTTTGGTGTGATTCCAATGAACTTGCGTAAGTGATCAAGGGGCAAATGAGAAATACAAAAGGTTGTAGTAGTGACTAATATTCATTCAACGTCTTTGATGTATTTTTCTATTTTATCATTGGCCCTCTTGTGATGAGTCTATGATTGTGTGTTGCTCTACCACATGAGTTTTAAATAATAATAATAACATTTGTTTATAGCTTTACTTAGTTTACTAGGCTTATTCATTTTGAGCAAGAGATTAATTTTAAGATTTATACTTTTTGTAACTTGTTTTTTTAATAATTTTTTTAGAAATCTGGTTAAGGCTTTTCTAAGAAAAAGAAGCCAATTTATTTTATGGAGTGAAGAGGGACATAAAGCTTGAGAATAAAAAGTTCTTTTTTTGTACAAGATGTGAAGGTGATTTTGATTTTAAATGCATGTAAACTATCCATTACAAATAGCTCAAAACACCATATTTAGTAAATTGGGAATAACATGGGTCCCATTTTGTACTTCACTTTAATCTCAAAAAATCTACTTAATTCTTTCTAGTGCTCATCACTCTCTACTTCCAGAGATTGGTAGTTCACCCCGGTTAAGTTTGAGCCTGTTTCCTCCCCATACCCGCTTTAAAAGCAATTGCTTGTTGTTGTACATGTTCATGTACATAATGATTAGGTTAATTTGGGAATGCCTCAGCGCCTGCTCTAGGTATCTTTGGCTTGCCTAGTGGTCACCGTAAGTCATGAAAGCGGAGTTCATACTAACATTTTGTAATATTCAGGAAAAGAGTCCATTCTGTTCATTCTTTCAAGGCACCCTACATTACTACAACACTATATAACAAAACTGAATTTAGAGTATACTTGTTCAGTGGGTTTAAGAATTCCATAGGGATGTCCACAGATAGCTACACGGAATTTGAATTCTAATGTCAGAAAGTGCATATATTAAGATAGACACCTTCATTAATTAGTATGCAACATCTGCATTTTCATTTCCAACTGCAAGACACTGCATATAATGAAATTGACATGATCACCATAATCATTGACCACAAACATAGAAGGCCATCTTCCAAAACTGACATGAAGTACTTCCATGCCATAGACCACTATGTACGGATTCAGTTTGAGGCCATTAAAATTCAATAACCTTAGACAATGTTATGAATGACTAAAATCAACAATACTCTTCCATCACCATACAATTCAAATTCTAAAAGTACTCTAGAAGTCATATTACATGGTGGATGAATCAACATAGTGCAAGATTCATATGCAAAAAACAATCTCAAAAATAAAGATACACAAGAACACCAGCATTACAAGCTTTGAGCATCTATTGGCAATCGGTTCCACCAGGTACCCACTACAATTGTACATCTCTCCTACTTTTATATGAGGAAATAAATTCCCTAGTTTTTAGCCAAGTACTAATGCACTACAATATTAGCTTTTACTTATTGAAAGAAATGAAATGTATGTTTACTACCTCTGAACCACTACAAGCATGATTTCTTGCCACTTCCATTTACAACTATGACCAAGAAAAGTTAACTGGATCAACATAATTTGGCCTCACTGATGACTGAGCAACAGTGCCCATTTAAAACCAACGACGCTTCCTTTGGGGCGCTCCGCAGTGCCGCCCAACATTAAGTAGATCTACACAATTTCATTTACCCGAGTCTTCAGCAAAACAGCAATAGCGGCATAGTCTAATCCAATGTCGTTTACATCTGCCTCCTCGACATTGCAGCGCGCAAGGTTATCATTTGCCGCCAATACTTGTGCCTTTGAAATTGAAACGGTCACTGCGCTAGACCTAGGCTTCTAAGCTGTCAACATTAAGTCCGTGTGCACCCAATACGCTGGCTACCTAGAATTTGCCTTCCACTTCAACAAAGTGTTATCCATTGCATCCCACCCACAGTAAAAATCTTGAGCATGACTATTTTTCTAAATTGGCATGTAGTATTGGACAAGTATTTTTTGATTTCTGGTAGTTTTTGCTGGTAGTAGACAGTTGCGGATCAGACAAGGCCATGGCAACCCATATTGGTTTAGGCACCTCGTTGGCCTCTCCACGTTGGAGCAATAGAACATATCCCTTTGAGCAGTCTCTTCCCACACAGAATGATGGTTGCGGTCGTTCTCTACAAGTTCTTATGAAATGGTCATCCATATCGAACTCCTCCCTCATTGTTTCATTGACATTAAAATTATCAATGCCCCACTCACTAATACGGGTGGACGGCCAAAATCCCTCAACAAGGTGTGCAACAGGCGGGGGAGGGTTCAATACAAGGGCCTCTTTGACTCCCTTCCAATAGTTTATAAGTGTACCGCGGTTTGATAGATAAGTCTTGGCGGTATTTGCCACTTCTAATGACTCCTAGAATTGGATGTACCCAGTCAAACCTTTGATGATGTCATCTTTTTGTTTCATGGGAATGGGTTCTGCCGCTAGCGGAACTCCACAAGGTCATACTTGCTTGTTGTTATCATCGATGTTCCAAAGTTTAATTTCACACACCGGCTTCCAAGCATCCTCTGTGCACTTAATCTTGAATTGCATTATTGGTTCCTGCTCACGCATAGAAAACTTAAATTGCTGCTCTTTTGTATGTCCAATGAGTTTGTCACCATTTCTTACTATGAATGGAGCAACAAATTTTTTGAAATTGGGAATTTCCTCTATCAAATGGGGGACAACTTTGCTGGAATTGGGATCCAGGTTCATGAACAATTGCATAAGTGCGAGAAGTGTTGGTTGATCCGTCTCCCGGAGCTTCATGCTCCACTTCCCAAAAGATGCATCAATATCCTTGTGTGTATGACCAACAAGAAGAAATGACACTATCACCTCTTCAAAGATGCCTTTGGCAACTAGTAAGGACCAAAAACATAAAACAAATTTACTTTTATTAGCTTTCCAGCAATTGTCTAGTTGAATGTGCAGCATTTGTGGGAGCCATTTCTGCAGCATATGTGGCCCTACAGATATGATGGACTCTGTACAAGCCTCCTTCCCTTGCAGAAGAGCTTTAGATTGTGGTGTTTGTTCAGAGTTCTCAAAGAGCAATCCTGTGGCGGACTTCATTGGTTGTTTAAGGTCGCGCAATAGTTTTGCAATAGATCCCACCGTATGATTTGAATCTGCTTTGTAAAGGTTTAGCGCATAATGCGCATACCAAATGTCATTGTGTCCATGCATAATCATGCTTGTTGCAAAAATTGGTAGCTTGAAGAGACCGTCCACAATCTTAGTTTTTAAAACAAAACAAGAAGAAGCAATTTTAGAGTAGTCCATTTTGTCGTGAATAATAGTGACAACCTGCTTAGGCTTTTGAATGGAGAGGTATTTGGACGCATAATACGCTTGCCAATGAGCTTCTTAATTGAACACATATTGCTGCAAATTGGCTGCACAGTAATCATAAGCTGTAGACTTGACCAAATGATTGTCACGCATTTGTTTCTTATAATCGTAGGTTCCACAACGTGCAAACATGTCCTAAAATCGCTAAATAAAACATTTGCTAAACTTGCAACAAACAAATGAGCTAATTATGGAAGCTGACACTGCCTCCAATCTCAGTGCAATGTTAACCTGTGACCACACTCAATCATAAGAAGCGCAATAGTATGACGCATCTGTGATTGAGATGAAATAAGATGTGTACCAACCTGGACCAGGATAATGTCAATTGCTATAATCCCAACAACAGAAAAACAATGTTGTTTATTGTAAAAAAAGAAATTTGGCGGATTATGGTGATCAACATAATCCTAATCCATCAACATGCACAAAATATATGTTGATTGCCGTAATTCTTAGAATTACTATAGACGGCTTAAGCGACACTGTCCTCCTATTGTGGGGTTTATGGTGATTGCTATAATATTGGCTCATGTTTATGGAACATGATTGTGTTGATCGACATAATCCTTGGAAGTGCAATACATGTCTAAAATGATACTATCCTTCCATTACGGGAATTACATTGATCAACATAATCTTTGGAAGTGCAATACATGTCTTAATCAATAATGTCCTTCCAGTAAGGGAATTATGTTGATCAACATAGTCCTTGTCCACATTGCATATGCTTTGGTATTAATCACCTTACATTTGAATATCACTACATGTACTACAAGAATATGCACACAAGCAATAGTTTTTGCAAACTCCTGGTGGCAGATTTACTTACTATGTTCACCTTATCTCAAATTTCCCACCACTTTGTCCCCATTAGCATGACTTTCTCTACAACCCTCTCTCCATTTGGTTTTTTACGGTACTTGTGAGGCATGATATCAGCTGAAGCGTCAATTATTGTATGTAGTGATGCCATTGCTTGACATGTTACCTGTGTTTTCTTAGTGGTACCTCTATTGCCATGGTGTGCGGACCTAAAGCCAACATCCGCTTTGGCTTGTTGTCAATAGAACTTTGTCCAGGAAACGTTCATGATGACCCTCCATGCTTTCAAGCATATTTGTGCATTCCCCAGCAATCACATATTGCCAACCACAATCCTCTTGCACTTATCTATGAACTTCTAGTTTCATGTGTGATCTTATTTCATGATCAACAGTCCACATTTTATGACGCATGCTTTTCACCAAAACCCTTGGTGTCCTCATTGTGCAATTCCATCCGCAGTAGTCCTGCAATACGCCATAGCGCCTCCTCATTGAGCAGCTTCTCAACCTTTGTTGAGTGCTGTACTCAACAAATGCATGTTGTATTGTATTGTCGCTGTGGATCCCGTGTATTGAGGGCGTTCCTACGCTCAAGATCAGCGTTGTATGCCTTCCCTAGCTCAAACAATGAGACCCCCATATACATTGCCTACTTGCAAGGCCACCACATAAGGGTTTGGATCCATTCCTCGGGTACTATCCCTACTACCAATGTTCCCATAATCAATACTCCAATATGCAGTGGACCTAGAGGTTCCTGGTCGACAGAGTCAGTCTTTGCGCTATTCTTCACAATCCTACAACCCACCGCTATTCCTTGTGCGTCAACCAAGACAATATCTAAATGAACCCACTCCCGCCTTCCATATGCTGGACAAACATGTACATCAACAAACACTTCCTCTGCTTGTGCAAGGTCTATCACTGTGTTTTGACTCCTTGACGATTCTCCTCTAACCTACAACTTCACAAAAACGGATGTTAGTATTTTAGACTCTGGTAGAAGAGGATGACTTTCCCTTCACATTTTGCAATACAAACCTCAGATGTGCAATGATGTAATACGCTCGGGTGTACAACATTCTCTTCATCTGCAAAACTTGCGTCATCTAGAATTAGGTGTAGTTAGGAAGTCCCCGCTTTACATACTTTCCACCCTACCTTCCTACATATCCTTATGATAGATTCTAAGTGCAAGAAAAATAAATCTCAATCTAACGTATTTTGCTCAGTCATACAGTAAACTAGAGCGTATTTAGTACAGTACTAGGTCTAGTACCATCGCCAACATCTGGGTAGTTGTTATTGCATTCATCAATTTCACCAAGGAATGTGATCTACATGGGAACCATAACTTAGTACTCTTACAATCATTCATTATTCAAAGTTCAGCATTACAGTTATGTGGGATAGGATTTGCATGTCATCTCCCTTTACCTCCTTTGGCATTTCTTTGATATTGTCCGACATCATTTGTAGCCCAGGCTGAGCATGAACATCACATTCTATGTTAATGTTTCTTCAATTTATGAAGCATGATCTAGCAAAGTCGGTTCAATGGAACTTACGTTTCACTATCAATCAAATCTAGGGGGTACACATTAGGCCTACTTTTAAGACTTCCAATTGTCCTGACACTTCCTCCTTCCCTTTCATCCTATGAAAATTGAATACTATGTCAATATTATGTAGATTCACATAATTCTCTATGTAGTTTCACTTTTTTTAAGTACTTTGTTGTAATGACAAATTATATTAATGTACTTAATCCATTTTTGACATCTCACTATAATTTAATTGTTCAAATACTGATGCAAATAACAAAGGTTGGTAAAATCCTTTTTTATCATAAACATGTAATATATAAACATCAACGCTATTAATCAGTCTCTTGACAAATGAACTATGCAATTTCATGAGTCACTCTTCTACAAAATACTCATACTTTAACAAGTACTTGACAAGGCAACAATGGTCTTCACTATTGCAAAACGAGTTTCCATACTAAGAGCTGCGATTGCACACCACCGTGTCCTTCAAATGGCATCTCATAACAATATTGTTCACGCCAATAATGGGGTTACCTCATCATTTCTTGGTGGCTACTTTGCACCCATCACTTACATTTCAAGGACCTACAAAATAGTATGCAACTTTCTATGAGGATTTTTGGTACATAGTAATGCGGTGTCATGGTAGGCAAGAAAGTCATCAAGAGAGAACAGTCATTGCTCTAATTATGTAGACTAACTTAATTTGATAACAATCATGTTCCCGTTGTCAGGCATCTTTCTAGTAGATTTGTCATACAAAAACACGTACCTCCAAGAAAACATTATTATTACAATTATGTTGGTTACTTTAATTTGGTAAGACAGCTCTTCCTTCATGAGATCATCCTATGGTATTTGTGAGGTGTATACTTATGGTCTTCCACTTCTCAACAGACGTGCGTATGTTTCCAAAACATGTGTAATTGCCAACTTTGTCATCACGGCTTTTTGTGGACAAGACTATCACTGGCTACTAACAACCCGCGTAGACAATCCTACAAAATCTAGGCAGTGTTACAAGCCTAATGTGAATCCAGTTTACATTTGTAGTTTGCTCAACCCGATTGAGAGGGTGATCATCATATTATGATGATTGACTTAATGTGATAGACAACTAGTACAGACTACACCGCGCCTATGAATGTCAACACCTTAGTCATTCTAAGCAGCTCTGACCCATTCAAACTTGCTCCAACGTAAGAACTACATTAAGTTGATCAACTTAATTTGAGTACTCCTTGCGACAACTTGTCACTGTTTGTTACACACCATTGACACGTCCACAACACCTAAACCATCATGGCTTCATGCAATCCCACCCATGTATGCGCAACAATTTTCAAACTTGTGCATAACATAAAATGCATTTCCAATCAAATGAGTTCTAAAGATCTAGCCTATGTGCAATTGGTGACTTCATTCAATAGGCATTTTGACAAGATACCAGTCTTAGATGCAACCCCACATTCTCTTTCCTTTGAAATAAGTTGAATCTCAAACGGTTGCAAGGTTGGTAGCAAGAAGGAAAGTCCGGTGCACTAAACAATGGACCTTAAACCACAACATCATCGTCACCCCATTGCCATCGGCATGGGAATCCAATATGGTAGCCCTAAAGTCACGTTCAGCAATGTCAAATTCTCAACAATTCACTCTAAGCAACATCTTTACCTCCTAATACCAAAATTGCATACAGGCATTCACATGGATGAGCACATGGTCCCTCCCACATCATTCAGTAAGTGCCACCAATACCCTTGCCTACATATAGTATCACCTGCCAACCTACTGAATTACCTATTTCAAATGAAGTTTGCAACCTGTCAATTACAGTCTTAACAAAGGTGCTACAATGTCGCTCTACAGTTTTAAATTTAATCAGTTCATTTCTTTCCTGCACATACAAGTCAGGAAGGACGTAGGAATTCTAAAATCTTACCAAATCAGCTATTGGGCATCAATATCTACCTCTCCCGGAGTTAGATATTGACATTAGGAATTCCAAATGATAGAAGTTGGGACACATTACAATCCCTCCAAGCGCACAAGAACCCAAATCCAACAAGACTTTAATTATGCAAGAAAATCACCATATTGCTTGGACTTAACACAGAAATACCAAGCGCCTAACACGCAGACAACTCTCCTGTCAACTATCTCAGCCTAATGCAATAGCACTTCAGTCACAAATACTCTTGCGGTATTGCCGTCCAATTATTGCAGACAACACTATTGACATTGCCGGAATTACTAAGGCCTACCCAATGTGCATGCGGTCACAGCAAACAAAGAAAGTGCACTCAAAATTGGGGGCAGGTCTTCTAGAACAACTTTCTTACCTCAACGGGGATGCACAACATTGCCTCCTACACAACCACAAACTCAAGAAGATACAAAACCCACGCCTTCCTTGAACTAAGCAGGGCGCGATCAAACGGCGTACAGACCAACAGCAAAAATAAGAAAACCGATTCGAAGTGCATACCAAGGAAATTGGGCTTTGCCCAGCAACATTGTTCAGTAGGTTTAGTCCAACATCTACACCTCTGGATCCTGTTTTTCCGGATGGTGGCTCTTTGACATTGCGGTTGCTGCCGTTCTTCAATGCATTAGGTGACGGGGCTTATATTCGCGCATTACTGCTCCGTTAATTGGTTAAGAGCATCCTCAGTCCATACCCGCCATCAAAGGCTACTATATCAATCTTGATGTATTCATACCAAATGGTTGTTCTCACAAAAATGGTATGGTTTGAAGGGCATGAACATTTTCATTAAGAAAACATAATAACATTTTGGTTTGGATATTGCGTGATTTAGATATATCACATCAAAGGTTACCTAACTTCCAAAAAAATTAGATCCCTCTCCAAACTGAGCCACTTCTTTTTAGAGAACCTAAACTTTAAAAAAGTTTAAAGTTGGGTTTGGAATAGCTTAAGCCTAATATTCAATACCTTTTATTGTTGTCACTATTTTTTAATCCCTCACAAATTATAAACCTCTGACTAGAAGAAAAAAGTGTCCTACATGACTAGTTCACAATAGCTCCAAATGACTTACAGAACTTCAATGTTTCAATTACCACTGTTTAGGACATTTTTAGTCAAATAGGGCCATTTCCTTATTGCAGACTTTCTTCTAAACTAGACTTTTTTTGCGACAAAGGTCTACATGAAAAACTGTCTTTGGCAACATGTCCAAATTCACTAAACAATCCAAATTGACAAAAATTTTACAAAATTAGGTCCACATTGATAGAAAAATGACAAAATTAACGTCACCTAATTCTCAAAAATTGTCCAAATTGACAATGCTCCCTTGTGGTTAAGGGAGTAATACTTAAATTAATTCTACATTAGACTATTATGTTTATTCTAGTAGATGGTTCTAGATGGAATTATTGGCAAAAAGTTAAACTTAGAGAAAAAAAAACCTTTTCAATATGTGACTAATAGTTGTTCTGATAATTCTTGATGGTATAAGATGGAGCCTAGAGGGTAATTAAGAAATCACTTCTTTTAGGAAGTAAAATCTTTGTATGGTTGCAAATTTCAAGTCTTTTCAAATAATTTATTCTATTAAGTAGAGTTTGGTGTTCCATTTGAGTCTTTTGTCCTTTGAATTGTTACAAACTTCCCACAATTAATTTCTAAAAGAAAAGATCTCCTTACACTGTAAGCTCCATCATATATCATCAAAACTATCATGTAGACTATTTGTCCTATGTATTGAATTAGACTTTATTTTTTATTTTAATTTTCTACCTTTGCCTCTATCTAGAACCATTCATTAAATTTTAAAACCTTAGTCATACTTCATTGGTAAAAATTTAAAAACAAACAATTATCCCAAACAATTTGTTCAAAGTTATTTATAACATCCCAAACAAACATATCAAATTTAAGTTTCTCCAAACAAAAATCCAGTTGTTTATAAATTTGTCTTTCAAAAAATCATTGTTTTACAAAAAAGTTGATTAAAAAAAGTTGGTGTTCAATTTTTGATATTTGGTTGCATGGATACAGTGATTACCAAAACTATCTCAATGTTTGCTTTGATGCCATGTTTTTTTCAATATCTCCACTATATATATGTGGCATTTTATCCTCATATTTTTTGTGTATGATTTTGGTTTAATCATGATCAAGCATACCAAAATTTAGTTACTAAAAACCAAAATCATATTTTTTGTAAAATGTATTGTGTGAAAATGAAGAAAGTTGATGAAAAAACATTGGTGATTCATTTTTTAGAATTGATTGCATGGGTATGTTGGAGACATCCATATGCACATCTTTGCTTCAAACAAATATTTCCAAAAATATTCTAAAATTATTCTAAATATATTTTAAGTTTTGGCCAAATTTAGTAAACTTGATAATTTTTCATGGAATCTATTATTTTGCGTAATAAACACATGATTATATTTAAATGTACAAACTCAATCATAGCATGTGAATTATTTTGCCAACCCCTTTACTAAAAAATCCTTACTTAGGCTTGATTTGGAGGGGCTTCTAAGTTTTTTGGAAGTTAGCAAACACTTCATGGGGTATATCTAAGTTAGTCAATGTCTTAATCCAAATATTATTACATTCTCATAAAAATATTTTCAATACCTTCAAATCACTAAAAAATTATGGTCTAATTTACTGCCTATTAAAAAATCAGTTTGAAGTGTCGAGACCATTGCCAAGACCGTTGCCAAGGTTTTTCCTAGTGCCATTACAAATACTTTAAGAAGTAAGTATAGTACAACCTAAAGCATCATCAATCCATCACTATAATTGACTCACCAAGTATGTTACTATCATCTATCCAATGAAAAATTAGTAATTTTGATTATTATCATTGGAAGCACAAAAATAATCTCTTTAAATAAATACAACAAC
Organism: Ulota crispa; assembly: GCA_963920765.1. Taxonomy (NCBI): domain Eukaryota; kingdom Viridiplantae; phylum Streptophyta; class Bryopsida; order Orthotrichales; family Orthotrichaceae; genus Ulota; species Ulota crispa. The sequence continues at coordinate 5,402,365 of OY987244.1, forward strand.
ATATGGATTTGGAAATTGACCAACAAAAATGAAGGTCATGGAAAGCAAGGTAAAAGACAAAGGAGATGGCAAATCAAGCTTTACAAGGAGAATCTATGGTATCAACACACCTAGTAATCTTCAAAAACTGAAGTGTCATTACCAATAATTTTATTTCTCAGGCACAATTTATGGTCTTTTTATTTTTTTTAGCATGCTTTCAATGAGCTTCATTGTTGTTGTCCAATTTTCGAATCCATATGTTGTTGTATTTAATTAAAGAGATTTTTTTTGTGCTTCCAATAATAATAATCAAAATTACTAATTTTTCATTGGACAAAAGATAGTAACATATTTGGTGAGTCAATCACAATGATGGATTGATAAAACCTAAAGCACAATGTTGTTTTGGGCCCAATTACATAGAGTATTTGTTTACATTCATTACTTGGAAATGACAAACATTTCTTTCTTGCCCAAGGCATTGACCTTATCCCATTCACCTTATTCTAGTACCAATGTTAAGGTAGGAGGTTCTAAAATGGAGCATTTAAGGGCTGAAATTGAATTTTGGGGAGGTGAAACTTTTTGAAACATTTTTCAGTAAATTTTCTATAAAAGAGAAGAGGAATTGGCATTTAACCCAAGTTGTTTCAGATTTTTTGAAGCTTTATGGAATTAGTTATGTAATTCTGAAGTGGAAAGACCATTGGCGCTCTAAAGTGGTGCATCTTGTCAAATGTACATCACTTATACATTGTTAAAAGGCTATAAAAATAACTTGTACAAATTGATTACATTTCAAGAAGTGCACCGTCTTAGAACCTCCTACTTTACTTTTGAAAACTAAGTAACTATATTTTGACTAGGAAGTTAGGGGAAATATTATTATTATTTGAGATATAGAAGTACATGGTATTGTAGGAGCCAACTGGAGAACTTTGGTTTATAAATTAGAATGTCAAGGCTAGGAATGGGATGGACTTGGCAATAAGCTTTGGGATGAAGCTAACCATTACCAAAGGGCTAACATGGAACTAGTACCCACTTGACAAACTACAAGACTTTCACTTAAAACCCTACAAAATCTTTTCTTACACTGAAGTTGATAAGTGCCAAGACAATCACAAGCAAAATGATGTAACTTGCAAATGGTACTATTTTTTACCTTTACTATTTTTTACCTTTACTTTTTTTGGCTACAATTTTTTTGGGTACTTAATATATTATGTAAGTACTAAAACAGCTGGAGGTGTTGTATTTAAGAAGTCTGCCTTGCTTGCACTTTGAGTAATCTAACCTAAGGCTTACTTGTTTTTCTCTCTTTATACTCTTTGAGTTGTCCAACTTTTTCTTCTCTTTGTCTTCCCGTTTCACTCCTCATTTCTCTCTCCCTCCTCCAAATTTCCTTTCTATTATAAAATTTCAAAGTTTTTGAAGTTAATAGAGAGTTTTGAATTTTGATGTGATGGATATAGAATTGGTGCAATAGAGATGTACGTCTTCCTATCACATGGATGTTTATAACATAACACCATTTTTTCAAACAAAATTTTAGAAAAAAACAAGGTTCTGGTCTTCGTGAGCAGGTAATTATATGAATAAATGTTGTTTGTTAACAAATTTTCATTTTGTATTAACAAAAAAAAATTGGGAATTGGTATGTGTTTAGCTTTGATTAGTTTTCAGGTAAAATCTTATGATTGTTGCGTCTCTTTTACCCATAAGCTTTTGGGGAGGCACCGGAGATACACGACGTTCTGTATAGTTATGAGGATGAAAAACGTCCTCTTGGACATTTAAGGGTTAAAAATAGCCAATATGTGTGTATTTTATTAATGTAATAGTGATTTTTCTTTGCTTTTGATTTTAATTGAATTTGTAATGATTGTTTATAAAGATGATTATTTACATCTAATATATAAAACAATACAAGTAAAAAGAAAACCGTAAGCTAAATATATGGCATTGCTTCTTTGTGTGAAACATATAATAACTATGTTTTCTTGTTCTTTTATGATTTTGTAGGTCATATAACTTTGTCGGCACTTTTGTAAGGATTCCAAAATAGCCAGGTATTTACTAAATGAGGCAATATAATCAAATATTTTCAATTCTACATTGTTATATTAAAAATAGTATAATTTGAAATCAATGTGAAGTCTGAAGTCTCTATTGAAAGCAAAACATTGTATTAACAAAATTCAATTAAATTAAATGAGGCGATCTTTGACAAAATGAATTAACAATGAGCTTTTTGAATACATTTGGTACACCCACATGCAAAGTTCGATCTTGAGAACTAAATGTCAAGATTGGATATGAGTATTATGTAGGAAAAATTGAATGAATCATATTTGTAGTTTATACAACAAATGCATTCCCAGATTTTATACAATTTTTATTATATATATTTGAAATCTTTGGTTTTTTTTGCACAGATATCGGATTTAAATTTGGATCTGTAAATTTCATGTTTATGATTATATTCAAAGAAACTGGAATAATTTGAAGCTTAATTGTTTTTTTGACTGATTTCAAATACATCATTAAATTGGAGTTTGGTATTACGTTTATTGATGTTACTATTATTATTTTGTCAAAAGACACTAAAAACTGCCACTTCTTTAGGAAAGAGTAAAACATTTAGAAAATTAATCTATATGCATATTTGATCGTAGGATCTTGTACTAGAGTAGTATAAGAATGTGTTATTCAAAATTCAAGAATTTTGGGCGCACAAAGTGAAAGATATTTGCGTTCAAAGTGTTAAACACATCTTCTTTTGCACCTGGCCTAACTAGCTTATTTGACTTTGAACTTTTTTAACTTAATTTTTTTGCACCAGAGAGTTTGGAATTCTATCTTTGCATGGTGGGAAGCTGAGTTGGTAATCTTGAAGAAAAAAAAACAACAAAAAATAATTAAATTTCATTCTTAAAAGAAACATTAGGTAGAAGAAGGTATGAGATTGAATAGAAACTTAAATTGCTATGAACATTGTAATGGAATTGAAATGCAATACTCCCAATAGTGATATTTCTCTACCAAGCAAACTTCACACTCTCAAACAATTTATTTTGAAAAATTGCTATACTTGTATTCAACAATGAAGTCTATAAGTTATTTATTCAAGACAATGCTTGAATCGCCAAAAAAACAAGATTTTCCTTAACTTCCTCATAACTAGTCCAAATGGAATGAATCAAAGCTTTAAATGTAGACAAACATATAGTCTATGAGGAAAGAAAATTAATTTTTTTTTTCAAATTTTTATAAGAATTTTGTTTCCTAACTAGAGTCATCAAATTTGTGCTTCATTGGGCATGACTTTTGCTTCATGGCATCTATTGGAAAACAAATTAGATTCCCCAAATCTAATGTGTTTTCCTACTTAAACTAAAATTTCAAGAAATTGGGACAAAATTTGAGACCATAGGTATGTGCCCAATATCCCATTTGTGCGTTGAATAGAGTAATGGTCCTTTAGAGGTTAATTCAGAAGACACTAAATAAAACCTCAAAATGCCTCATTGAAAGCATTTTAACATTCATCTACTTTCATCCAAATTGAGTTCATTCATTGAAATTTTTGGATGAAAATATACTTACACTATCTTTGAATTTTGTTCATCCAATTTTTGGATAATTTTTTTTTTATACATCCTCATATTTTTACTACTCTAAAATAGAATGTTAATATTTGGATGTGTGGTGTCATTATGAAACCAAAAATATAGATGCAAAAAACGTTTGTTGCTCAAATGTAATTGCTCATTGCTGAATGATTGTCACACATTGTTCATAATTTAGCATCCTTGGTAAGAAGAGGATTGAAAGAATTCAAGTCATTTTTACAATTTCATCACCTTATGATCCAACATTATGATCATTACATCTATAAGTGATATTTTTGTGTTTGATTTTTCTATGTGATTTTTAACATATATGGTTTGAATTTGTATAGCTACAATTTCTTTTAAGGTAATAGAACTTACCCATAAAGGACTGAGTGTCCGTTCGAGGGACAAATGGGATTTTGGGCATGTATCTGTGCCTAAACTACTTTGTGTGATGATTTGAAACTTTTATGGAAGATGAAGAATTGTAAGATCCATGTGCACATACTTTTTTTTTAATATTTTGACAATTTTTGAAGAAGTAAAAAATGAATTTTTGAATGTTTTGGGAGATGGGGCAATCCGGGCAGCCCAAAAACTATTTTAAAATTTAAGTTTTTTTAAAATAAAAATCTGAAATTGGTTCTTTGAGGTTACATACACATGGGAAGCTTTGAATCACTCATTTCCAATGAAGGAGATGAAAGTTATGAGGACTTTTAGTTAACTAGTACATATGGCTCCATAACCACAAGAAAACTAAAAGTCCTCATAACTTTCATCTCCTTCATTGGAAATGAGTGATTCAAAGCTTCCCATGTGTATGTAACCTCAAAGAACCAATTTCAGATTTTTATTTTAAAAAAACTTAAATTTTAAAATAGTTTTTGGGCTGCCCGGATTGCCCCATCTCCCAAAACATTCAAAAATTCATTTTTTACTTCTTCAAAAATTGTCAAAATATTAAAAAAAAAGTATGTGCACATGGATCTTACAATTCTTCATCTTCCATAAAAGTTTCAAATCATCACACAAAGTAGTTTAGGCACAGATACATGCCCAAAATCCCATTTGTCCCTCGAACGGACACTCAGTCCTTTACATGTTAAAATGTTGACGTTTTGTTTATTTTAGAATATATTTGTAGAAGCTAAAAACAGGCCTCAAGCATTTAGGGGTTACTGCCTTCAATTTACCTCTACATGTTTTTCACCCGTTGTGGTGTACCTAGACTACAATTTAATATTTCAAAATGTTTTTCCTGCCAATATTGACATTCTAGTCGTTCTTGTGGTTGCCCATGTGGCCCGCGTGGATTGCTTTCCTGCTATTTACCCCTTCCTTGCCTTTGCCAATGTTATTTTGGTTCCCTGCCGTTCCCACTCCGTATTTTAGCACCTAAAAACCCTACGTGCAATCCATGGGCGCATTCCCAATGTCCTCTCCAATTAGATGTCTTGGGCATGGAGTTGCCTTTGTTGTTAGAGATGGCAAGCCGCCATTCCCATATCTTTCTTTCTTGTTGCCGTTTTTCCTGCACATCAGTCACTTGATGAGCTGTGGTTCTTCTTTTCCGCAAACATTGCGGTTGTATTAGTTACAATAATTGTCGTTAGCGTTGTTAAAGCACGCGCCTTGTAATTGGATTTTGCGCTGAGTTGAAGCTAGCGCTGTGGTGCTAAAGGAGCAGAGCTTGTTGGTTTTCTCCCACTCCAGGTTTGAGGGGTTACTATTAAGTGTGTTGCCGGAATTTGCTGGCGGATACACGCTCAAGGTGGCAAAGTTTTGCTCTGTCAATGTTGCGTGGTTGCTGCGGTGGTGGTCCTCTAACGGACCAATTTGAGGAACATCAAGAAATGTTGGCAATGGTGGCAGCATTTGGCTTTGTTAACGGGTATAACGGTGCATTGAAGCAAGCATCAAGCATTTCATTCTGCCGTCAGGTAATCACTCTATGCTGCTTTATTGATTGGTATTGTTGTGAGTTTAGATTTGATTTATTTGGTTTTCATGATAGGAAGTGAACACAATTGAACAAGGCTTGTTCTTTGCCCCGTATTCTGAAATGCATTGAAATCTTGAGTGGATTGCCCTAGAATGTGGGTTTTAAAGGAACGAGCTTCAAATTCTTATCACTTCTCACATACGCAGTTTTAGATGACGTTCATTTGTAAAAATGGAGTAGGTTTCTTTCCAGAACCAATGAGTTGATCTATGTTATCAATTTATACCAAGACTTAGTTGGGTTGTGTGTCTGCTGCTGATTTTTTGTCCATCCATACTGAGCAAGGCTTCAGGATTGAATGCTATTTTCAGGTTTAGGATTTTAGGTTTGTTCTTGCATAAGTCAAATTCACATTGTGTTGGGTACTTGATTTTTTTCTTCCATACCGTAATTCAGTTAAGTCCAGGTGATGGCGGGTGATGAATTAGGAGTTTGTTTTAGGAATTGCAATGTATGTACATCTGATATGTACTTCATGTGAAATTCATGTTTCACATGGATTATTGCTAGAATGGTATAATTTTTGTTTGCCATTAAGGTGCATCTGCGAGAGGGTATTGTGGAAAGAGGTTGAAATGGAAATGGGTAATTCTTGTTGACGGATTCTCACAGTTTTTAGGTGCCATGATTGCAAGAAGTTTTTATTTTAATATATATTTTTTGTGTCCAATCGATAAGTATCATGCAATTGGTGATAGAGTGTAGTGGAGGTTTTGCTTGATACATTAGGGTGGGTGATGTAAACTACAACAGTGCTCAGACATTATTGTAGTTTAGGATTTGCTATGAATAAGTAAGGCGCACTATAAGTATTGAGTGTTAGAAGCAGTCATAGCAGTTGGTCATGTATTCTAGAAGAGGCAAAATAGTAGCAACTGCCATTGTTTGGGTCTTGTGTGTACCATACTACTATTGGATTTGATTTTTAAAGGAGTGCACTACGTTCTTATGTATGTCATAGTACAGCAAACCACTGTGTTGTTGGGTAGAAACGCTATAGGGTTATTGAGAGGGTGAAGCTCATTTGATGTAATTTGACGTAAGCAAGTTTGGAATGCATATGAAGGTCACAAATCAAATTTGCGAGTACTTATGTAGGAGTATTACAATTCTAATGTTCAATGGTAATATGGTATAGCATTGGTATCTAAGGTATTACATGTGCAATAAACTATTAGAGTCTGAATTTACGGGATTATGCATAGGATTTGTTGAAGGGAATGTAATTGGGTAATGGAATTGTTATTCTTGGAAGCAGAATTGTAATTTGGAACTTGCTGACACAATGACTATGAACTACAGCGCTTGTTGAATGAATATGCCAATTGCCTGCATTGTATCGCAAAAAGATATTGTCCAAAGTTGGCACTAAATACCTGAAGGAACCCCTTATGAAAACCATAGATGCTATTGCAATCATTAGGTCATTCCCAACGGATAGCAGAACGGGGCTAGGGAACAAAATATATTGGCAAAGGTTTTGATCAATGCAGTGGAAGTTAGAAGGTTAAAGCACATTCAACAATTGGTCTTGCCAATTCAAAGGACATGAAGTAGATTATGTAGATCACCTTAATTTGACTGTCCATATTCATCAATGACATTGTATTTGCAATGCAAGGGAGTCAGTGATTACTAATAATGCAATGGGAGTCAGCATGGTAGATTACAATCCCAGATTGGTATTATCAATCTAGATAACAAGAAGCAGATTATGTAGGTCAACTTAATTTGATTGACTATGTAATTTGAAGACATTGTATTTGTAGTGCAAGGTGGTCAGTGATTTTGAGCATCGGAGTGCAAGTCAGCATGTTAGAGAGCAATCCGGGTATGGGCTTGGTGGCCGTGAGGGTAGAAAGCAGATTATGTAGATCATCTTAATTTGAATGTCAATCTTCTTCTTTGAGATTGTTTTTAATGTACTGTATGGTCATTGACATCGGACTTGTTTATTTTAGATTTACTTGATCGTCTTAATTTTGAACCACATTGTTTCTCTTGCAAAATGATTGGAGAGGCTTTTGCCTTGTTCAAAATAGCATCCAAGGAGGTAGATTGTTCCAACCTTGACGATATTGAATTTGAGAATATCAATTACAACAAAATCTGCGTGAACAACAACAACGTTGAGATGGAAGCGGGTTGGGCAATTACTAGAGAGACGGCTATGTCAACAGCTCCGACTCTCATCGTTAATTTGAAGGGGGCCCCAACACATGAGATAGTGCGAGGGCACAATATAGTAGCTTGGGGCGCCACACACCCTTACTTGCACCTCATCCTCAAATGCAAAGACAAAGACGAGGTGCAGACACTTCTTATCAACACCATTGCATACCACTTCAATTATACGGAGTTAGATTTGGCATGGAGAGGGATGTCAATTGCAAATTTTATTGCAAAAACATTTAGAGCAAAGAATATTAGAGCTTTTGCACTTTGTAAACAAGTGGAGAAAGTTCGAAATAAGCTGAAAGAGATGAACGAGTCCCTGAACCCCGCACAACAAAGTGCTACTATGGAAAGTGCCTATGCGTTGGGCATCACTCAATCTCTGCTTGTCACTACACATAGAGAAGGGGTCCGTGGCACCCCGGAGATCGTACCGCAAAAAAACACAAAGAAAGCAAGCAGAACTCCAACCAAAGCAAGCATGGCAATGGCGTTGAACAAAAGACATTCTTCCAGAAGAGGAGGAGGGGATGAAAGACCACGACATCCTCGCCGCGCGCAATTTGGACAGCACCCTACATGCAGAGGAGTGCACACGTTGTTTCCAAAATTTTGAAGCAGATATTGGCAAATTCTTTCTTCTCAAGTACAACGTGTTGAAGGACGTCAATGTGGAGTCCATAGACTTGGCTCAGCCACGATACATCATCCACGTGTGAGAAGAGGAGGGTGTTGCAACTATGTACAATTTTTTATGACCCAACCATTTCCGACAATGCAAACGTTGTGCCTATTCTCGCAAAATTTGATAGATGATCCAAAATTGTAGAAGGACATGAAAGACTGTTGTTTCTATGCAATCTATGGACATCACTTGGTCATGGCAGCTCAAAGGATTTTACGTGAAGGAGTTCTAGATGGGGCTCAAAAGGAGAGACTACAAACCTAGAAGGTGCAGATAGTGTGGGATATTGAAGCGTGGAGAGTGCAGATCATCTCCGAGTACTACAACCAATCTAATAGTATAAATCCATTCAAACCAACTTGGGCAAAGAATGTGATTCATGTTTGCTGCATCCACGAGTACATGGAAAAGCCAGAGCAAACTTGCATGAACGCCTCCAACTCTGCCAGTCCCAATATGGCAAAAAGACGGAACGATAGGAATGTAAGTATTTTTACACATACCTCATGCTGCGAAGAATTAAGTTGATTGGCATAATGTTCATCTTCCATCTTCAAAGTATAGAACTCTAATGTAGTTATAATGAATAACTTCACCAAGTATGTATTGAAATATATTAGATTCATACATATGCTTCATTTGTACATACCATGTTCTGTTTAGGTTGCGGATCATTTCAATAAAGTAGTAAACAACATCAAAACTGGAAAATTCATACCTATGGCACACCATATTCTTCTTATATGCCCACCATAGTTAAATATAATCAATAGAGAATGTCAAGTATAACATTAAATTGATTTACATAATTCTCTTGACGTTTCCTTCTGTGTCAAATGTTAATGTGACAAAGATTTCTAAGTTCAATGGTGCACACATTCTCTAGTGTCTGCTCCAAAAAAGACAATGTGCAAGAAGACAACAAGCAAGCAAGGTGGGACTTTGGCAACATTAGCAAGGAGTGGTCACTTATTTGATCCAATAATACTTGCTGGGAGAAGTGGGAAAGATTTTTTATGAAGCACGAGTTAGGGAAATTGATTTGTGGAGAGATAGGGATGATGATCAACACCATGCAAGGATTCCAACTTGGCTCCCGACCAGTGCAAGCGCTAAGCAAAAATTGGTTCACATGCATCCAGTCCTTAACATAGCAAGAGATGACAAAACTAGCTACTTACCTCCTCAACAAGTTAGGAGACTTAGGAAAGGAGGTGCCTATATTCTCACGTGTTATGCCCTTAATTGCAAAGACCGATGCCAAGGCACAAAACACGTTATCTAGCTTACACTAGGGTAGGAAGAAGTTCATCAAATGTAGGATTGTGAATGAGTTCAACAAGGCCACAAATGGAAAATTTGATTTAATGGAGACTACAAAAATTGGCAAGCACAACAACACCCAGCATGACATGAAATTTGAGAACTAGAGGAAATTCAAGAAATTACATAAAATATCTGGGCAGACAATGGAGAATTTGGATGTCGCCGCAAGAATGAATTTCTTCAATGAGTATGAGAGGAGGAAGAAAGGGATAATAGTTCAGTTGACGCAAACATTTATGGAAGCCATGCGAGCCGTGATCGATTGCCCTGGCCAGGAGGCGTTTGACATCAACGTGGGCTTCATCAACTTACTAAACCAAGACTACTTGCTTACTTTAGGCAATAGTATTGTTGCGGGAAAATTTGCATTGGCAGGGAAACAGACCAGGAAAGACATTAAGGACAAAATTGGATTGGAGTGGGCCGCACTAATTGATTTTAAGAACATCCCCAGGACACTTGTAGGCTGAAGCTTGGCTAGCCCCTTCTGGGGGAGACTTTATTAGGAGACTAGGGCAATTTAAAATGCTCAAATGGCACAAAACTCAAGTGTGGGTTTGGATTTGTGACGACGCTAAGAAAGAGCAAGTGCGGGCTCTTCATAAGCATAAGTTTGCAAGCAATCACTATGATCCAATCAAAGGAACTTCTGAGCCTGACCTAATAAAGGCATTCAAGATAGACTAGAAGGTGAAAAGCAAGGTAATTATAGTGTTTTACATTGTGAAGAAGAAGTGGAAACTTTGCAAGGTTGACAATGTCATGCACTGTGAGAAGCTAAAGTTTTATCCGAAGGGAAGCCTGGCGCTATACAAAAGAGAGCTGCGTATGGAAGCATTCCTAAAAATTCTGAAGATCATCTCTTCTATTTATAAAGCCGTGTATAACATCTATGGCGGGAGGAAGCTAATGTTGGCGTGTCAAGTATGAACTTGGGACACTGCAATTGTAACGAGGATGTTTGCGTCATAGAAGAGCCAAATGCTGGCGTCAAACGTAATGCTAAGCGAATCAAGATTAACTAGATCAATTTAATCTTCATTACTATGGTGACTTATACCAACTTCTATGCTAACCAAACTATTTGCATTGCAAATGCTACAGATGCATGTATATAACTATGTGGACCAAGGAAATTTGGACAAATTTGAAAGCTTTATAGAGAAGGGCAAGATATTGAACTTTTGAGATTTACTACACTACAATCGTTCTCAAGATGGTATTGAATTCTCCAGCATGGGTCCGTCGCTAGAATGTGGTGTAGAAGGTGCACAGGTGCCCACAACAACAGTGAACTTGTCTAGCAGTTAGTCTTCAAAATTGGATGAATCAAGAGAGTTAAGTCCTCTGGAAATCAAGCACCCGCTAAGAGAAACTTGGAAGCGGTCACATGCTACAATGGAGGCAGGCTCCAGTGAAGCAAATCTTGATGTTGTGTCATCCCAAAGCCACGGCAATTCTCAATTTGCAATCTCATCCGGACAAGCATCTGATTTTGCAACAACACAAACACATGACTCCAAAACGTCCCGCATGGACCTCCTAGCGGTGCACAACCCAGAAATCGCAACAATGGCAAAAGAGTTGTGGATGATGGAATGAGACTCAAGCTCATGCAAGCACAGGACAAGCTTGGAGAAGGTTGGAAGGACGATATGATTGCGAGCATGTCTATGGAGGGAGTCCAAAGAACTATTATAATTGCCCCAAGGATGGCGGTGGCGCAGCCAAAGTGCAGAGCTCCAATTCTAGAGGACAAGGAGGCCCAACCGTTGTAGCGTCATGTCACTGTGAACTTGTGCAAAGTTAACAATGACTTCAACAATGTTTTAGCCGCCTTAAAGGAGCATGAAAACATAGTCAATGAAGACTCTATGATGGCAGAGGGAGTGCTCACCGCCGCAGTTAAGGAGGTCAAAAGCGTAACAAAGAACCAAAGCTCAATCAGAGATATCCCCCGCAGAGATAATATTGAGCAGATAGCGGTACCGGCACACCCTCCAGCAATGACAAGTGAGCAAGTAGGACAAGAGTAGACTAAAGAGTGAATGTAGGTACATGTTTACAGAACAACCTAAAGCCAAAATGTGTGGCGCCTGGTGAAGTCTAGTTGTGCAACATTGTACTTCATCAATAAAAAATCTATCTAGCATACCCAATTTTCCTCTAAATTTAATGTGAAAGCAAGTATGTGTAACCGCTGCAATAGGCGGAGCTTTTATTTCAACAGTCAATTTTGTTTGGGTGTAGAGTAGCAAAGGCATTGCCGGGTACATACTTGGCAATGACAGACTTGCAAGGTGTTATGCGAAGGGGTGTCTGAAATAAATTATCCGTGACAATAGTTCCTCCAATTGTATGCCATTATGTATTAATCTACGGGATAGCACAGACAACTAATTAGAACTTAAATCCTAGGAAGTAGAGCAGCATTAGTTGACGTACGTTGAGTTCTTGAATTAAGTTGGTCTACATAATCTAAATACCAATTGATGCTAACAATCATGCATAATTGGTTACTTGGATTACAGTAGACTTCAATGACACAAACACAATTACAATCTAGTGGTTTAGATAATGACATCAGGTAGTGGTAGGAACATGAAACCTCTAAACTCAAGTGGAAATGGCTTAATCAATTTTAGATGTTTAATTTGAGTTGGCGCTTGACATATTCATTTGGCCCTTACAGAATTCTATTTCCGGTCATAGCAAAGTTGTTTGGAACAAATTACTTATTCCAAAGTGCCAGAGGGGTATACCCTGTTTTAAAGAGCTATAGGTGGTCTTGTAGATGCAAATGGTATAGGAGGTGATTTTGAAATACAATTAGCAATCCAAAATATGAACAAGTTACAGAGAGTGTCTTCAGGGATCAAAAATTGCCCATAATAATATGAATATTAGAATCCACATATTCTCTAGAAGTTTGCACTGACACTTTCATTAAATCCAAAGGAAAATTGGATGCGTGGGAGGGATGTGAATGGTGTTCATAGAAGTACATGATTTTGCCAAGTAGTACAGAGATCAGAATGGGTGGTAAAGCAAGTCTTGCTCTCTTTACTTCATCCATACAAGTACTTTCACTTGCATAATGCAGGTGAAGTTTCCACAGTGGTGCTCATTGCAGACTTGCCCGTTGTATATTAATTTGGGGATTTGGATGTGAACTGTGACAAAATGGAAGGAAGTGACAAAGTCAAAGATGACAATGATGAAGATAACAGCGACAAAGACGACTACCGACAATACAAAACTTCCTTGCACAATTCTATAATTGAAAGTGAAATTGGGATGATCACCCCTAGATCTTGGAGGATTGCGTCAAAAGAGAAATGGGAGCATTTTGAACCTACAAAAGACCATACTTTGAAGATGTCTACCTTTGCGGAAACAGTAGTAGTGGGCAGCTTTTCTCAAACACCAATTGTTCATCTTGAGGACCATCCAAGAAGAGAAGTGGACAATGATGATGTGAACGATTAGGAGGACGCCAAGGAGGTCTGCGCATCAATTGGAAATGAAGAGGAGTTCACAAAAGTGTGTGTGCGGCAAGTGGAAGGTGAGTTTGATGGTGCTAATATTAGAAGTACTGGGGCACGTGAGTGCGGAATCACTTACAAGTCTTAGGGGAAGAGGAAAACCGGTTTGGGGCCAATTGAGCCTTTCAAGATGGTACATTAAACTGGGCCCTCTACTTGTATGTAAATTTTCAAGTGCCACAAGTATGCATTCATGTTCAATGTATGATGTTTACAACCTACTGCATATTGTTGGCAACATACTTGGCAAGTATGAGGGTAAAGGTTGACATAATTGGCAATTGTATTACCATATCTCTGGAGCACAACTTTGTTCTACGTAACTGTAATGTTTGTGACTGCGTTTGCAAATCCGGTTGTAGTACCAGCGCCATTACGGATTGACAGCATCTTCTTCTCTATTCCAACTGTGTCTGCCAGTTTGTCAAAATTGAGGGATGTTTAACGTGCTTTATAAGATAAATCTAGTTATGATGGTTTAATTTCAAAAGTGGTCCATTAGTGTCATATTTCAAGACTTGTTTGAGTTCTCTACTCTTTGAATTATATTGACCTACTTAATCCTAGGAAGGATTTTGTGAACTATCAACCAGGAGAAAATTTTAGATACTATGACCGTTGGATGGAGAAGACTTGGCATTCTCAACGACATATGTCAATGAATGAATGTATAGAAATAAGGGTTGCGCTGAGACTTTGCAATTCTCACAGAACTTTAGAAATTTTGTATGTATTTTCCCTGAGTAGATGTTCAAACGTTTCAGAGAACCCAGTCTTGTACGCGTAAGAGAATTCAAAGTGTAGATTCCATGTAAAGTAGGGAAAACCCACACCATGGTATTTTTGGTGTGCAGGGTGTGGTTGGCCCCCCCATCCCCATCGCAATATTCACCCAAAATACCTATGTCATCACAAAGGGACCGACGCTTGTGGGTCAATTCCCACATGGAAATGAAGTCACTGTACGTTGGCAAATTCCCCGTCTTTGAGATTGCTTTTATTTTCTAGCAGATTGCATTTACAGATTTAGAGTTTATATGCAGTGCTTGGTATTGTCTATGAGCTAAAACTCCTCACTATTGTCACTGCGCAAGATAGTTGCGGACAAATAAAATGAGGCCGTTAGTGGGCCCGCAGAGAAGATGCCTCGTCATTTTTTATCTCAATCACGTTCTCTGTGAAACTGAGTTTTTGCCATGTCAACTACAGGGTTGGCCCTCTAATGAGTATCCAGGATTAGATGGGGAAATGCAATACGTGAAACCTGTACTAATTAAGGCATCCACAAAGAACTTGTATAGGCTAGTGAGGGCACGCTCAAGCATCCGCTTATTTTTAGATAGACTTTTTGAAATAGCATATGTAGGCGTCTGGACGTGTATGCAAGAGGATAAGGCTTGCCCCATTGTTTCTTGGTTGTATGGTACTAGAAATCCGTCCTTTCTATTATCCCAAGTGCAGTGCACCATGGTCAATAACGGAAAAGGGAAAATCTTGCAATTTGATGGTGGGAGGTCCGCACAGTTCTTTAAGGAGTTGCACCAAATTTGGACCTTTCACCAAGGGCTTGGATTGGGGGATTTCAAGCCATCACAGACAAATATGGTGTTAGTTGACGACAACCCTATAAAATGTTACTTCAATTTGGCATCAAATTGTATTTTCCCTAGTGCTTGGGGTAGGTCAAGTGACGAAAATAGCCAATTAGAGAGGAAGCTTGGGGAATTTTTTGGGATGTGCCGGTTTGATTTGTCTATACTTTGTTTTGTTGAGCTGCATTTGGAACATGAAAATGTCAAAACTCTTGGTCATAATCCACTTGATCCAAATAGTAGGGATGCCAGGAAACTGCTCAGATATCCAACTAGAATTAGCCCACTGCTTCATCCTGGTACTTGACTAGCTGTTCATAACTTGGAGGAGCTCAAATTAAGTCGATCTAGTAAATCCTAGTGCAGTACCTTCACGTGCTGGTTACATTAGTCCAAAGTCTTTGGCTCTCAAAATAATATATCCTTGTAGTTAATTCTGCATGTCCAAATGCTTGGCAACTGGCTTCCATGACTTCTTAGTACATTTTTTTGAAGTATGTATTTCAGATCTGCCAAACAATATATATTTTATTTGATACATGTACAATGTGGGTTGAGGCTGTGCTCACAAAATGCAACTTGTCCACATTTGTTGAATCCTTAGAGCTAAATCCTCAAACTATAATCCCTGAATTCATATTTGTGGTCCAGTACAGTAGCAAGGAATTGAGCACCATACTAAATGAGTTTGCTTTGAAAACCTCTGATTGATTTTACAATGTTGTTTTGAATTTTTTGGAAGTCATTGACTACAATCTTTAACACAAGTTGTCCTGTTACAACGTATTGACCTTTTCTTAGGGCTTGATAGTAGGTGTTCTAAGTTCAGGCCATATACTTGAGGAACATACCAAAGCAAAGATCAACCACGGGAACTGCATTGGGTACGTCTTGCCCGCTATGGATTTCTCACAAGACACTGATGTTGAAGTTGGCGTGGTCAACAGTCATTACAATTATGGCGTGGGCACATCAATAGTCCAATCCATTCTACACTCCGGTATAAGTTGAATGCCACCACGCTTCGGCGTAATTTCCACCTAAGTTCCAGCAATTGCACTTGTGATAGGAGCGTCACCTATGAATTTAATGACTATTGTCACTGACGTAGTTATACAAGTGAAGAACATTGATGGTTCAGAGAAGTAGGGGACGAAGTGTTGTTCTTCCAAGTATGCAACAACAAAATACAAACAAAATGCTTAGCCTTCAAAATAGTACGGCAAGGAAAATGTGGAGCGGAATTGCAAGGGTTTCCATATGTATCTCTATGGGTAGCTTAGATTTGTAAATTGGAATACTCTGTAGTACCTTTACAAAACTAGACTAGATAGGGAGGCTACACGGACATTTTAGAAACTATGTACTTTGTAGGATGCCACCTTCTGAATAGCAATAGGAATTCATTGTTCCCTAATTCAAAAATTGTTAGCAAAAAAATGGATAGGCTAGGGACATTTGATTTAATCTTTAGAGAATTCTATAATCTAGTGGCATTAAATGTTGTCCTTCACACCATGGAGAATAAGACTATTGGGATGACTTGTCATTTTGAATGGCCCATGTACCCATTACCGATGAATCCACATTTAGCCCTCACTTAGTTTGTCATTGCGCAATTGCACATCTGCGTGTTCCAAGATTTATTAAAATAGTAATGATCCAGCTGAGAACTTAAATTTGTAATGTCTCTATGTCAGCAAATTATCAAAATACATATACATTGATTGAACTTGACAATGTAATCATGTACATTCTTCAAAAACCCTCATTAACCATGCTTGTGATTTCTATCAGTAAGGAGTAGACGTTTATTTCTCCAAAAATTCTGCAAAGTATTGGTTGAATCCAAAATGTACTGGTCCCAAAATGTACTGTTTTTCCCAATTTACTTAATATGGCGTTTCAAATTATTCAAGTTACAAACGCCATATTTAATAAATTGGGAAAACCAAATTCCCAAGTTGTATTTCACCTTAAACCCAATGATTATTTTTCTTTCTGGTGTTTAACGCCAGATTTGAAGGTATTCGATTTGGTCTAAGTCACTAAGATTTTTTCCCTTGCAAATGTCTCCTCTTAGGTGAGGGCACATGTACCCAAAAAATGCTGCTTAAACGTAGAGCTTGATTTAAGGTGATCACCTTAATCTTAGTTTATTCCCAAATCAAGGTTTCTTCCCAAATTATCTTAATTGTAACAATTAAGAATTTGACCTTATTTATTTATTGAACATGAGCATTCAAAAAAATTACATTATTGAGAGATTACTTTTATGGGCTCTTGTGTAAAGACCCAACACAAAGGATACAAGTACCTTGATTTTATTAGTGAACTAAGATCAACTCCAACATATCTAAAGTAACCAACTTTATTTACGCCATATGACTATTTCATGTGCCAAGTTACGGAAATGAGGTTAGATGGTCTCATTTTGGGTATCATAGTTGAGTTGTCAATGAATTCTTGCCGATTATATGTTTACTGATTGATCAAGTGAATCAAAATTAGGACATCCTTCCATGCAGGATTGGTAATACATCAAAGTGCCACAAGACAAGAGTTTGCCCTATTGGGGCTCATGGAAGTTGTTTTAGCATCAAATACATTACCAGTATATTGGTTATTTTTTAGTTTTCTTTCTTGATTTGACCAATTATCAACAAGGACATAGTCATGTTTTTACTAAACCACCCTCACCGCTCTCATGGAAGAACACCCTTAAAGTTCCAGAAGAATGAAATGAGCTGAGGTGGCCAAAATCAAATGGCTGCAGGGTGAGACCAATCAATAGTATGAATTGTTTATAGAGTACTACTATGGATGGCCAATGTCTCAGATTGCAGTTGTTGTACCGATGAGCTACCTCCACCGTTGCATTTATCCACCTTTAGGTTAATAAAATTTGTTTCTGAATTTCAATTCTTTTAGAGCAATAGAAGTGATTGAGTATTCCGAGCTTGCTAATAGTCATACAAAGCACGTGTTCATGTTTCTTTTCGTTTCAGCACAAGTTGCGTGCCAAAGCGCCTTCAATGGTGACACCTGGACCAAACGCCAGAATGAGCCCCCACTCCGGCTCCTTGTTCACTCCGCCATTCGCTTCCTTCAACTTCAAGCTCTGTTGACGCATGTAGTCGAGCACGTAGATGCACGTGCTACTGCTGATGTTGCCGTAGTCCCTCAACACCTCCCTCGCCACTTGCAACTTGTGTGGCGCCAGCTCTAGCTGCCTCTCCACGGCATTCAATATCGCCGGTCCTCCTGCACCTCCAAAAAAAACAAACACCATATTAAGTAAAGTGGACAAAAGAGCACATTTTGGGACTTTTGAAGGGTTACTTGAAGGTTTGAGGTGATCACCTCAAACCGAGGTCTAGTGTCTTTTTGACACACGTGTCCTCACCTGAGAGGAGAAATTTGAGAAGGAAAAAATTATAGTGGTTTATACTGAATATAATACCTTTGAATATGGTTTGAGGTAACATTTTGGGTTTAAGGTGGAGTACAAAATGGTACCTCCGTTTTTCCCAATTTACCTAATATGGCGTTAACAGCAAGCAAATTGACTGGAGTCCCCTCTATCTGACACGAAGATGGATAGATCGGCCGGGACGGATGGTTGGGGATGCACGATCGGTAATCAGCAATCAAATACCTTCACTGAAAGATTTGAGTGCACGAAATGGGGGGACACGGTTTCACAGGTGGAACTAAATTGGGATTTGAGAGTGTAAATCGTCGGTCCAAGCCTCCGGTACTTGTGTTCTCGGGAGAAACTCTCCGGAGCAATCGACTGAACATAATCACTGGGAATATATATTGCAGGAATTTATATCTGCTGGAGGATTCGTGACCCGGATGGACGACGCAGAGGATGCCTTGACATAGAAACAGGACGCCAATTGTGTTGGTAACACATACCGTAGCTGGGCAGCAAGTTTGGGATAACAGGACTATCGTTGGGGCCACGTGGTATCACTTGGTTGGTTGAGACTCGTGATAAGCAGACGTGGAAATACTACAACAGTGGTTACTCTGCTATTCACTTACGAACGGTATTCGATCGAATGTTCAAGTGAAATGGAAAATCGGAGAGCGTTGGAGAGTAAGGTAGGAGGTTCTAAAAGCGTGCAGGCTCTAAAATGGTGCACCTCTTTAAATGTAAATAGTTTGTACATGTTGTTTTTCATAGCCCCTTCAACAGTATACAGGTAATGTACATTTGAGGAGGTGTACCATTTTAGAACTCTATGATTTTTCCACTTCAAAATTTCATAACTAATTTCACAAAACTCCAAAATATGAAACAACTTGGGTTAGATGCCAATTCTTCTTATCTTTCAATGAAAATTTACTGAAAAATATTCCCTGAAGTTTCACCTCCCCAAAATTCAGTTTCAGCGTCCACTCATGAGCCTCCTACCTTAGTAAGCATATACGTACCTGGGTGGACGGCCCAGAAGATGTCGTTGTATGTCAAGCCTCCGAGCCGTTTCAAAATGGGGTCACAAAAGCCCTGGATGTGAGATTCGATGAGCTTCGGAAGCTCTCGACCGAGTCGGAAACTGATGCCTTCCTCCGACAAGCGACCGTCGATGGTATTGATGGTGCCGGGGATGAAGCACTGCCCCGCCCAGTCGAGCTCGAAGAAGGGGCGCTCCAGCACGGGGATGGGGTCGGCGCCCATGACCATGGCGGCGGCGCCGTCGCCGAAGAGCGCGGCACCGACGAGGTCGTAGGGGCGGGCGGGGCTGAGGGATTTGTAGCCGATGAGCGTGCACTCGCTGGTGACGAGCAGCACGCGCGAGCCCGGGTTGTTCTCCGCCAGGTCCTTGGCGACGCGGATGCCGGAGGCGCCGCCGTAGCAGCCCAGCATGTAGAGCATGACGCGGTTCACGTCGCTGCGCAGGCCCAGCAGCTGCGCCAGATACAGGTCCCCGCCCGGCAATCGAATCTCGCTCGACGACACGTACACCAGGTGCGTGATCTCCGACACCGGTCGCCCCCACTCCTTGATCGCCGCCGTCGCCGCTTCCAGCCCCAGCTGCGTCACCGCTTCCCCTGCACGCACGGCTCCCAACCAGCTCAAACCTACTCCCTCCGTCCCTCTACAAGCGTCCAAATTATCAGACCCAGTTCTTGTGCCACTAAATTTAAGCTCCCATTTGCTGATATCAAACGCGGGATCAAACGTTGAGAAAGCATTTGCCATGTTCAATGTTCAATGATCTCATGGAGCCAAGTTAAGCAATTTTAGAGCATTCTTCTTCTAGCGAGATTGGCCCTGCCCATGTGAGGTAACCATTGTAAGTTGCTATTAATCTTTAAACCATCAATAATGAGGAGCTAGTAACATGCACAAATATGGTACTTTTTGCATGGAATTTGGGTGCCCAAACAACAGCAGCAAAGTTGAGGTTTTGCATACATTTGGTAGATGGTATAATGATTCTAGAATGCATGTGTCACTACAGCACAAACTAGAAACACAAATAATCCTTTGCAACAAGGAAGCTTTTCGGACGTTTTTAGAGGAACAAACTGAGGGAGTAGTTCTCACTCACAACATCTCCATGGAATACGTCAACAAGGACTAGCTAGACATTGATCGACAGATCTGCGGATCCTAGAGTTTTGGATTCTAACGCACCCGTGATGGCGAGGCGCTGGCTAACAGTGGCGGCGCCATCCACGAGAAAGTCCGGATGCTTTTCAATGATCTCCTTAGTCACCACCAGGTACCGTGTCTTCACCGTCGTTGTCTCACCTGTAAGTATGGTCAAAACAGCAGCAATGCATGCTCTAATTAGCGAAATTTGGTAGAAACTATCTTACAGTGTAGTACTAAGCAGTGAAAATATTTTGAATGATGTGACCTTAACTCTTTTTGGAACCAAGTAGCAAGGATGGCTGCATTTCTTTTACAGATGTACAAAGTTGGACATTTTCAATCTTTCATTGAAACTAAACCTCATGATGGTTTTGTGAGATATTAAAATATCATATGAGTTAGGTGAGGTGACATCAAGTGGAACCTTGAAAACGGAGCTCTTACTCCCAAACCTGTGTATAAAAGTTGGCTAAATATTTTAAATTTTTTCAAAAACCACTATAGGACAATTAGCCACACCATTTGGTGTAGCAAAAAAGTGATAATTAGCACAAAATAATTTCACTCGTACTGCGATTGCATGCATGACCAAGAAGATCGATGAGAGGGGGCTTACAGAGACGGCGCAGCTTGGCATGCAAGACGGGGTCGTCGAGGCCGAACTGCGCGATGTAGCGATCCGCCAGGCCTTCGTTCTCGGTGGTGTTGGTCGGGACGGCGCGGCCAATGGCCAGCACGGCGGTTTTCCCTGGCGTCGCTTGGCGCTCGTGGTGCAATATTGCTCCTCCGTTCGTGGTCCAAGGAGCACCGTTTCGGTTTGGGGGAGCACACATCGACGTCGGCTTCGTCGCCGCTCCCAGCTCCACTGCAGCTTGTCTGTCGGACGCCGCTCCCACCCGCACACTCGCCATGGTGCTGGCCAGATCTCGTCCGTCCGTCTCCCTCGATTCACTAAACCTCAACAATTATCACTGCACCAAAACTACTCAATCAATCCTCAACAGCCAGAAAAAAGATCAGCAGCACATTAAGACACCCAACAAAATCTAGTCACGTACTAAAAGGAATTATTCCTCAACACAAAATCTCAACATCGGAAAGCACAAAAATGTCTTTCATCAACACTTCTACAAGAGCATGTCCTGCTGTTTTTGCGATCATGCAAACCACGCTTTGAAGTACAGTTGGTAATGTATGAGTGGTTTTGTGAGGAATGCAGGATCAGCGGGGTTTCAGCAAGCTTCAGTTGAGTGCACAGACATTACTGGGATGCAACCCAAATTACCTGATACCAGCAGTGCTAGTGCTGGTAGGATGGATCGATGTAGTGAAGGGAGCGAGCAGGACATGAGAATGGGGGGCAAGCAAGCGAGGGGTGTGATGGACCTGGGCGGGGATGAAGGTGCCGGCATGGAATAAATAAACGAAGAGTGACGAAGGGTGGTGGCGGTGGGTGGGGAGCAGGTGGCGAAGGCCAAGCGCATGGGCTCGCCGGGACGTTGCCAAGGTCTCCGCTGGGCTGGGCTGGGCAGGGCAGGGCACGGGTTGTGGGGGCAGTCACGCCACGCATGCATCGTCGCTGGATGCGCGCAGTCAACCACCGTTGTTGTTGGTGGCTTGAGCGTTCCACACTTCCATCGGCTAAGCTTACCTCGTTTTCTCTTCTAAGCGGCTCTGGTTTTCGACCCCTAACTAGAAAAACGCTGAAGCAATGAACACCATATTCGTTAATTTGGGAAAAACGGAGGTACCGCTTTGTACTCCACCTCCAACCCAAAAAGTTACTAGATTAAAAGGTATCAAATTCAATTTGAGTCATTAAGATTTTTTCCCTTGCAAATCCCTCCTTTCAAGTGAGGGCACGTGTACAAAAAAAATGCTGAGTTTGATTTGAGGTAATCACCTTAAACTTCTTGAAAGTCCCAAACTGTATCATTTTTCCCAAATTAACGGATATGGTGTTAATGTTGAAGAGATGCTGGGTGATTGCAAGAAAGACTTCACGTTTTTGTCTCAAATTGTCTTTTTTTGGGTGTAGTATTGGTAATGCTACTAGTACTGCAAGTATTGCACAGCATCCCTGCAATGAAAATCTGAATTGTCCCTCCCATCCCAAATCTATTGGAAATGAGGTAGATGGCATGTCATTTAGGAAGGGCAACTATCAATAATGACAACTCAATGAATGGATGAAAAAAAAAAATCACTTCCTTAGATGATGTCACTGGTCAGTGGTACTATGTAGTGCTAGTTAATGGGAGGGAGTACTACACAGGCATATGGAGCAGAAATTACCAGAATTTCTAAGCTGCCATGTTTTCAATTTTGGTAATTACAAAAAAAATCCAAAAAATAAAAAAAAAGATGGCAATTTTTGCTCTATTCAAGACGCTTGTATTGATGGAATTGCTTTTTTGGGGAAGTTTGTTTATTTTCTCCAATCATTGACCAAAAGATGCCCACTTTGAGAGCATGTGGAAGGCAAAGTATTCACAATTTCCAAAAACCCTTTTACAAATCCATGTAATGCTCTATGATGAACTTCCCAAAGTTGTGGCATGAGATTTGCAATTTTGGACCCAAAATAGTACTAAAAACTCCCAAAATGGCCAAAGTAGACACCTATTTGGGGGCTGTTTAAATATAGTAAAATAATTTTTTTTTAAATGTAAAAATTATAGAAGGTCTGTAAATATGACATGTACCTTCTTCTGAAATTTCAGCTCAAAATGACTTGGTACGCAAAAGATAAGAGCCAAAAACCACCTGCAATAGGTGAAGGGGACTGAAAATAGTACAAGTGTTTCTTGCAATCACCCTGCTGGACAGATGACCCCTTTTAACTTTTGCTCTTTGCTTTTTACCCATCAAGTGGCGGCATTCCCATTATCAACCAAGCACTTACTCTCTTGCAACCTCACAACATTAATGGGCCCGTATATAAGGTAGTATGCTCTAAAACCGTCACGACCATAGGACATAGTATATAATCTGATGTATAATTGTCATTTGCTACCAATAAGAAATTTTAATTTGGGATCTCAAGTAGCTCACTAGAATTGCTTTGATCTATTCTCCAATTTCTTTATTGGTCTCAAATGTAGTAGAGGTGTGGATACATTCCAAATACAAGAAAACTATCCTGTATTGTACTGGTCACAAAGGGCCTTTTGGTTGTGTAAGGGTTAAGATTTGGTCTGATTTTTTATGGTCTTTTCAAGACAAGTAGATTTTTTTGTCTAGTTTTCAAGTAAAGAAAATAAATGCCAAATCCAACACAATTTTTTTCATATTTTCTGAAGTATTATTGAATGAATTATTGAGGAATTCTCAAAGCTTTTTTTGTAGTAGACACCTATTTGTGATTCTAGGTCTCCATGAATAGTTCCCTTGTAACTTATGAAGAGATGAGGTGAAACTAAGGAATATAATAGGCCCTTGCAATTAAAAACACCTTTTCTTTTATGATTCAAAGAGGTCAATTCAAAAACCACTACATTATCATTCACAACAATCTATGGGATGCTTTATGTGATAGGGGTTGCAATTTGAGCATACTACCTTGTTGCAATATTTCATAATTCAAAAAAAATTGAGTTGTCTTGACAAGTTTTCCTTGCTAAACTTAGAGATTTCTCATGCAAAAAGATTGAAGTTTCTTACAACAAAATCAAAAAAGTTTTGTGCACTTAGTTAGATAATCAAAAGCTCAATAGTGGCCTCTTGCTTGAGAAAACAAGGAAAATGTGAGAAAACAGGGCAAAATGACTAGAAAACAAACAAGACAAGATGACAAGAACAAGTCTTAAAATCATAATTGTGAAAAATCATTGTTTATTATTCCAAAAAGGAGCCAAGGGAAAATTAAATTTAGCTAGAATATGTACACAACTTTGAAACCCTTTACTATGTAAGTTAGATCAAGATTGTGTCATGGTTTTAGAAATTTGTAAGGTTGAAACTTGAATGTTCACAATCACACATATGAAAATGTAGTTTAGGGCATTTTATAAATAGGTGTCTAATATTTCTATTTTTAATTTTTGCAATTGCTTAATATACAAACAATTAAATGTTGCTCATTGTTGCCTATACAAATGATCTAATAACATTAGTCGGAAGTTGTTAAAGTCCATTTATAGCAAAAGTGCTACATCAATGTAAGGCTACTACACTAAAAAAGGGATTCTAGCAACCTTTGAGAGACATTTAAGCTAGTGATTAGTTCTTAGAATATCAAGATTACTTAGGTCCAAGGAGTCAATATCCTTGAATATGAGTGCAATGGAGGTCAATACCTCTAATATGAAATACCAAAAAGACAAGTGTTACAAGTTGCCGCAAGATTTTTCCTCATAAAGAACCGTCCATTGCAAATAACATGTAAAATTGGCAAAAGATTATAATATAAAAAGGGAATTGATATGTGACTGAATGAGAGATTGAAATCTCAACTTTGTGAATTTCGTATTTCAACCTTTGGTGTGATTACAACCTTCTGGGAGTAATACGCACCTTCATTCTTAAAAAAAAGCAAAAAAGCAAAATAACGTGTAATGAGGGTGATTGAGGTGACCGAGGGAGAATCCATGTTGCTTAGAAGGTTATGAAAGATGACTTAATTGGTGCCTCATCACTTTCCATTCCCAAAACGCTTTACCAAAAGGTTGTACCAGCAACATGCTATGAACAAGTGGGTTGCACCAAGCGTGCTGGGAAGGAACAGCTGCCTTAACCCCTCATCGCCTAAGGGACAATTTCCGTCCTCTAGCAATCCATCTTTGTTACTAGAGTTATTGTAATTTTTGTGCTGATTGTCCAAATTTAGCAAAATTTGTTGGCAAAGTTGTGCAGACAAGTCTAATCTCTATGGGTAAATTTTTTGATCAATCTATAATACATATTGAGTTTGTGAAAGCCATTCAAAGTTCACAAGGTCAACTTGAATTCATCATACTCCATTGTGATGGTTGCAACTTTGAGGGCTTGTATCTTTTTCATCAAATGTTTGTTTTCAGTAAAATTTGTTGGATTTTGTTTCCCTTAAAGTCTAGTAATTGTGGTAGAATTTTCATGTCAATCCAAGTTTTCTTGAATGTTTGAGAGCAACTCAAAATTCAAAATCCACACATTTTAGGAGTACAATGAACTTTGGTGGCTTATAAATTCTTCATAGGAAGTTTTTCTTCAATATTTGTTATTGGAAAAGTTGTGTATACTCCTCTAGTTCTTGTGGTTAAAATTTCATATCAATCCAAGAAGTTATGAGTGAATGAGAAGCATTTTAGTAGAGGGAGGTTTAGCCATAGATGTGATTTTTTGCTACTTTTTTCACTATTTTTTGACATTTCAAAACAATTTTGCACACAAAATGAGTATATTGATTGATGTTTTCTTTCACCAATGTGTTTGTAGTGGTTTGAATCACTTGACATATTAAATTCTTTTCATTTGAGTAGGTTTAGGAATCAAATTTCACCTTCAAATGTGTTTTTAGGAAAATTTTAGCATCTTTTTTCAGCACTAAAACATAATAATCTTCCAATCTACGAGGTCAAATGATCCCAAATTTGATACACATCATCTACAACATGCACACTACAAAGTTGTATGGTTCAGATTTTCATACTTCACTAGCATTGAGACTTACAACACTTGAACAACAAGGATGCCCTAAACCCTCTTTGGGCCTTAGGCAATGAGGGGTTAATAGGAGATGCAAGGATGTGGCCTTTATTTCATTTGAAGTGTTACCTTCAACTTTGCAAAATGCTACAATAAATATTGCATTGACATTGTCCCCACAATAATTTTTTTGACATCTTACATTATACAAATATTTTCTAATACTACAATTATTTTTATTAATAACTACAACCATGAACAATTCTTTAAGTGCCTAGCAACAACAACAAAGGTGCAAAAAAATAACTTAGCAACATCCATGTCATAAACCATACGATATATTAGTATCTAGATAGTTGCATACACATCTAAGTGGTTAAACAATGAGTCATGAGGTAACTTTTCAAGGTAATGCAACCTAATTGTTGAAGCAATCTAAATGTTGCATTTAGTGGACAAGTGGGAGCTCATTTTTAACCAATTTTTTGTGCATGCATAGTATGTTGCCTATATGATTATACTATAACCAAACATAATAATTATTTTTTATCCAGTTGATTCAAACTTTTATTGGTTTACTTTACATTTCATTTATTTGACTTTCTATTATTATTTTTGGATCTCTTTGCTCATAAACTAATGTGAATGGTTATGCAAGTCCTTTGCCTCTCAAACAATTGGTGCAACCGATGCCACATACCTCCCCATGTCCTATGTCTCATGTCCCATGTCCCATTTCCCAATGGATTTTCAAAATGTGATTACTCCATTAAGGCAATGTGCTCTAATTGCTACCCTCTCAAATAAAGCGTCCAATAGATAACTTAAAAATGAATATGAAGTGATTCTTGAATGGACCCCCTTGAACTACAAATAGAGCTTAGAATACTCTCTTCACATAATTCGTTAGAAGCATTGGATCAACATATAGACTCGCATTTAGATAAGAATCATGTCACAAATGAAATAAAAAACCTCTTCCTAATTTTTCTCTTAAAAGAATAAGCATGCTTTAGAGGCGAACATTTTCTCCAAAAAAATGATTCGGACATTCATCATGGGCCTGCACACATTTCCATTGTTCATCCAACATGGATGATAACCCTAGTTTTCGTTGATGTACATTTGTCACACTTTCTTCCACATAAATTTACAGGTAGTTTATCCTATTATCACTCCACTCCTATTATCATTTTTCTATCTTCAAAAATTCATGTTTTTTAGAGTTTAGTTTCAAATCCAAATTTACAAGTACTCTAAGAAAGGTCTTAGAGTCCTTTACTACATTTGAATTTAATGTTCCATTTGACCAAAATTTGCAAAAGATATAGTGTATTGGCTATGAAGACCTTAGTTAGATATACAATTTATTGCCCGCGCCCCTTAGCTAAAGCAATGTTAGTTGCAAAATATCAAAAATAAATGAAAATTGTCAACTAAGTTAGTACTTATAAATGACCATAGAGGTCAAGGAAAGGAAGAAGAAGTTCAAAGATGAAAATGACAAAATATTATCATGTATGACAATGAAAATCTCTAAGGAAGTGGTAAGGAAGTGATAATAGGGCAACTTCAAATTTGAGTTGAACCTTGACCTTACCTCATTGTAACCTTGATGACTATTTTATACTCCACTCATTTAGGAATTTGGAACTTGATACAAAACCTTGACTTGATTATCTTTCAAATGAGACCATAACCATGTCATTTGATATATTATAACTATTTTTTTTATTGATTTTTTGTCTAATGCCCAATGATAATAGGGTAAACTACCTGTACCCCTTTTGTTTTTGCCTTCCACATCTCAAGGACATTCATCAGATGCTTGCACGCATTTCAATGGTTCATCTAGATGGATGATAACCCAAGTTTTTGTTGAGTTCCATTCATCACCCTTTCTTTCAAATACCCTTTTGCTTTTGCCTTCCATTTCACAAAAGGTAGGAGCACTCATAAACGTCAAACTAAGGGTTTTGAACATGATGACTATTAACAAGCAACTAGCAAATTATAGGATCCTATGAGGAACAAGAAAAAAATGAGTTTGCATTTTTGAATGTATTATTTGGATACTCTCTGAATAAATTGTGAATTTTTAAAGAGCAAAATGCCATTGCACCCATAACCACTTTTAAGATTTTATGTTCACATGTTGTACATCCTTGTAATTACATCTATTCACTTCCACAGATTTTTCAAGATTTTAGAGGTGACGGTTATGGGGACACCAACGCTTATGGGTGTACCTAAAGTAGCCGCACCCATCAACGTGACCGTCCCATGGGCGTCACTAACATCATAATTAAAAAAGCAGATGCTTATAAGTGAACTAAGTGATGATTATGGGTGACAAAGTGATGGTTGTGGGTGACTGGTATGACGGTTTTGAGTACCCATCTCACTATTTAAGAACCAACAAGCCTTGTTTTTAACATCTCTTACACATGGTTTTTACAATTTTAGTGATTTAACATTTTGAAAAATACCCACGCACACATGACTACGTGGATAACTTCTCAAACTAAGCTAATAATTTTTGTTCTTTGTTTCCAATCTAAAAATATAATTTTTGCCCTTGTCCAACTACCCTAACCATGCTAAAGTGCTTAGACTCACACTTATGGGGGCGGCTACCTCACCTAAAACATTCATCAGAGGCCTACATGAATTTCAACAGTTCGTCCATATGGATGATGAACGTGGTTTTCGTCGATGTACATTCATCAAACATTCTTCCAAATACCCTTTTGCTTTCGCCGTCACCTTCACGAAGAGGAGTGTGTGTTGACAGTTGTGAGAGCAGCAGGCGAAGCAAGCATCACCGAAACCGACATCTTGCACTTCGCCGTGCTCGCCGTGTCTCGCCAGATGTCCAAAGGGGCGTCGTGAGAAGAGACGTGCATTTGCATCACGTGGACCTTGCGACACGCTAAGGTAAGAGGCTCGTAAACCGACCATCTAAGAGCTGAAACTGAATTTCGGGGCGGTGGAATTTCAGTAAATTTTCTTTGAAAGATAAGAGGAATTGACATCTAACTCAAGTTATTTTGTATTTTTTAAAGCAATGTGGAGTTAGTTATGAAATTTTGAAGTGGAAAGATCATAGGGCTCTAAAATGGTGCACCTCAAAGGCTATGATGGAGATCATTTGGGGAGGTGAGCGGAATTAGTGCCCTAACGGAGTTCGAGCCTCTGACCTTACAAGCATGCGTTGCCGCTACAGTAAAGGTAAGCACACGCTCTTTAATACTCTACTGATCAATCCCCTGCAACCTGCATTTTTTTAAGATTCGACGAGGAAAATGTTACTGCGAGTAGTTTATAGTCGCAAATATCGTAGAGAAGAGGTCATTTTTCCAAATGCATGTATTGGAAGACACCTTGGGTTGGGTAAAAGGAGTTGGTGTTTTGTCGCGCATTTTAGGGTTTGGTGAGAAGCGGCATTCGTGACCTAAATCATTGGAAATTGCAAAGTGGGGTGATATCGGAATTAGCTAATTGTTATGATTGCTGTGGAGGAGAGTTCTTTTGTGTGAATTATTGCCTTGGAAGACATCGTTGGCCTTGGTGTAGGATTCTTTGAAATTAGGGCATACTGAGAAGATCGATACGTGGAAAGTGGTTGCATTGAGATCAACCAAATCTTTAGTGGGAATACTAGTTAGGGTTTCAAGTCACTTTTTGTTGTCGGTCTTCAAAGTGCGACTTGCTTTGTGAGTTGAAGTACTGTATTGGTTCCGTTTTAGCGGAGGGTGCAGATTTTGGATGAGAGTCTGTTCAGCTGCAGGGAATGCGTTGCCTGTTGTAGTTACAAAGCTCAATTTGCATTGCATTGCATTGTATTGCTTTGTTTTTTCAGCTCATGTGTGCGATCGGTTTGTTGTAGAGCTCTAGTTTTGACGAAGCTATATGTTCGATCTCTGCCAGTTTCTACTTGTACATGTAGACGACGATGAACTGCAATGTTTGGTAAAACTCACTCCGAGTATAAATATTTATCTGTGGAATAACGATCTACTCGTCTCAATCTTTCATCAGTGTATGTCTATGTGTGCCGTGCATCTATTGAGAGTGAAATGCTCTAGACTTTTGACACAGAGAGCTTGCATCATCTAGAGTCAATCAAAACACGAAGTTGACGCTCTAGTGAAATCAGGGTTTTAGGTTTTTGAGATTTGTGGGCTTTCGAGGGAGGATGTTGTGATGCGCTGTGAAGTTTGCGAAGTGATCGACATGGATGCCGTGTGGTGTAATCTCGAGTGAAGAACTGGATTATCGCATGCGGGATTTCGTGTTCTAGAGTCTTGTTCTCGATCATTTGTGTGGGAAATCTCTAGAGACTTATGCAAAGTATGACCAATTGTATCTGTCATGTTGTATGTGTTTTATCCAAGATGAAATTTTGGGTTGTCATAGGCCTGCCTTTTGTTACCTATCTAGCGTTGAACAGGAAATTGATTCTAGTAAATCAGGTGGTGGCTGGTTCCTCATCATTTCTTTGCAGTAGTACAACCGTTGAATTGTAATTGATATAGTTCGTGAACCTTTATAACGAGGAACTGTTGAGTATGTCAGATGCGAGGACTCGGACGGCACTTTTATGAACCGGATTTGCTTTTCTTTCAGCATCTTGTGTTGTTGAGCTGCAACTTCTCAGATGTTGAAAGGAAAACGTTCAAACTGTCGCCGAGCTAGAGAGCAATTAACGTTCTTGAACGCCGTGCTTTGCACCTTTACAGTTTAGTGAGGGAACATCAGTAGTTTAAAGCGTTGTATGAAGGGTTACTCTGGCTCCATCAGTCTTCACTCGTGCATGCGTGGCAACGTACATCGTGTTTTTCTAACAAGATTTGAAGTTATTTTGTTTTCGATGCAGTTTAAGGTTTGAGTGCATGGATTTGCACTCCCGAACCCGTCGCGGGATGTCTGAAGCGCCTCCTTCTTTGAAAGCCTGAGAAGCATGGGTGGTGTCATGGGTGAGAAGCGGAGGGATGGGCAGTTGCAGACAGACCAAAAGGTGTTGAAGAAAACGGCGGGGAAATGTGTTGTGTTGAAGGAAGCGGTGCCTGTGGTTCTGAAGCTGCGGTTGTTTGTAGTAGGGTTGGGGCCAACAATTGGGGCAAGTGATTTGGAGCAACGTTTGCGCCCTTGGGGACAGTGCACAGAATTGATTTGGTGGAAGGGAAGGAAGGTTGGGATGCTGAGGAGGCGCTGCAACGAGGATTTGCTTATGTGGACTTCGAGGCGTCCTCGGAAGCAAGTCTGCGAAAGTTGTTCAGCGCTGTACGTGCGAATGTTGTGTCAAAATACTTTCGTATTGTAGTATTTTTTTGTTAGGTTTTCAGCGCTGTACGTGCAAATGCTTTGTTAAAATACTACTGTCGTGCTGCATTTTTCTTGTTAGGTTTTCAAGGACGCGGAGGTGAGGTGACATAAGAATGGAGCTGTGAGGAAATTCATGTTTGATGTGAGTTTGTGTTGTGGACGGTGCAGTATAATGGGTGCAAGTGGAAAGGGGGAGCGTTGCGAGTGGACAAGGCGAAGGAACACTACGTGGATCGACTACGTCGAGAGTGGGCAGAGGCTGAAGCTGAAGCTGATGCTGATGTCAAGGCGAGAATTGCTGAGTATTCTGCTGCCATTCCTATCATTTCCTCCCGTCCTATGTACTCTTCAAAAAGTGAAGATGGTGCTTGGGGAAGCCCTGAGAGTAACAGAGTTGACTTGAATGAGATTATCGAAGAAGGTAAGAGAGTGCTGCCAAACTCTAAATCGCATTAGGGAATTGATATGCGTACCACACCTTCTTGACTATCCCACCACAGCCCGGGGTAAATTTTAGATTTCTACCATCAAAAACCTGAATTTGAGAATTTGGAATTCAGATTTGGACTTAGAGACCTGGATTTTGTCTAGAACCATAAAAACATGTTGTAATTGAACAACACCCAATGAAAAAGCTTAGCTCGGGGGAAAAACATTACTTTTATTTTTGTTTATAAAAAAGATAAGCTTTTTTATTGGGTGTTGTTCAATTAGAACTTTTTTTGTGATTCTAGACAAAATCACGATCTCTGAATCCAAATCTGAATTCCAAATTCTCAAATTCAGCTTTTTGATGGTAGAAATCTAAAATTTACCTCGGGGTGTGGTGGGATAGTCAAGAAGGTGTGGTACGCATATCAATTCCCATCGCATTATTCTAAGGCTCCTGGTTCAGGTTTTGTTAAATGGGAAAATTTCATAGATACCCCTGCTTTTTCAGAAATTACACAAATACCCCTGGACCAAAATTTTGAGGCGTTCGTTTTGTTGTGCATGCCACTTCCCTTCTTCCTTGTGCGCATGTTGCTTCTTTTTTTGTTTCAGTACATTCCCTTCTTCTATATTGGTCATGAAGGAAGTACAAGCACAACAAATGAATGCCTAAAAATTATGGTCCAAGAGTATTTGTGTAGTTTCTGAAAAAGCAGGGGTATTTATGAAATTATTGCAAACTTCTGGGGTATCCATGAAATTTTCCCTTGTTAAATGTGGTCTCAGTTTCGTGACACTTCAACAACGTTGCTTGCTGTTTGTATCCGTAGGTGATGGGATGGTTGCAGTAGACATTCTTCATTCATTATTTGGACAGTTTGTTAGATTTGAGAAATACAATATGTTAGTGGACAATGTTTTAGCAACGGTCAAATCTTCTAGAGCTTTTTTGATTTATTCATTTCTGTTATGGTCTTCTAACGGAAAAAATGCCGCAGATGACTATAATACGAAGTGGATGCAACGAGCTACTTGGAAGTCGCTAATGGATGCTGGTGGCCGGGCAACGTTCTCCTTGAAACAACTTACTGGAGAACCTGAAACATCAAAAGCAACTGATATGGCGAAAACTACTACCAAAGTTGCAGGGCTTGAAAAATCTTTCAGTGCGTTTGAATTCAGTTTTTCTCGCAATCCACCTGAGGCTTTTGAAGTCGATCCAAAATCAATGAGCGTTGGACGGCTTGATTCATGCCAAGAGCAGAATATTCTGCTGTGGAGGAGAAGACTAGCAAACCTGTTAAGATTTCTGAAGATGAAGCTGGGTGTTTGTTCATGAAGTCTGCCAACGCAGAAAAGGAATGGCGAGCTTCGAAATCTGAGGTTTGCACTGATGCCAGGGCAAAGCACAAGCTCGCTGTGAGAAAGATGAAGAAGAGGAAGGGCTCAGGAGGGGCCAGGTAAGGTAGGAGGCTCATGGATGGACCACCTAAGGGCTGAAACTGAATTTTGGGGAGGTGAAACTTCTTGAAATATTTTTCAGTAAATTTTCCTCGAAAGACAAGAGGAATTGGCATCTAACCCAAGTTGTTTCATATTTTTTGGAAGTTGTTTCATATTTTTTGGAACTTTATGAAATTAGTTATGAAATTTTGAAGTTGAAATGGCATAGGGCTTTAAAATGGTCCTCCTCCTCAAATGTACATAATTTGTGTATTGTTAAAACCTATGAAAAACAATATGTACAAATATGTTCCATTTGAGAAGGTGCACCATTTTCGAACCTGGACATTTATAGAACCTCCTACCTTAGTTGTGGCTTAGGTCTGTAGTAGTGTTAGTCGCATATGCCAGGATTCGTTTTAGTTGAGAATTGA
The DNA here is from genome assembly GCA_963920765.1 of Ulota crispa. NCBI lineage: Eukaryota > Viridiplantae > Streptophyta > Bryopsida > Orthotrichales > Orthotrichaceae > Ulota > Ulota crispa. The sequence continues at coordinate 5,436,168 of OY987244.1, forward strand.
GGTTTCAAAAAATTGGTTACAAATGTACAGAGATTACAGTGAGCACATCGTTACCAAAAACTAAGTTTTTGAAAGGCATGTGAGTCGCTATTGTCAACAAAATTTGAAGATTTTAAAGTTTCTACTTTCACCAACTTAACCCCTAGTCGTTTGTCCATTCGGGGGACAAATGGATTTTGGGCATGTACCTAGACTATTTTGTGTAATTTTTTGAAACTTTTATTGTAGGTGGGGAATTCAAAGATCTGTGTGGGCATCTAATTTTTTCTTCATTTCGACATTTGATGAAGAAATTATGCATGATTTTATAAAAATTTGGGGAGGACTGCCTGTCTGGGCAGCCCAAAACTTTTTTTTTAAATTACACTTTTTGAATTTTGCTTTTTGAAATTGGTTCTTTAGATTTTTTTATACGTGAGAAGCTTTGAATCATTCAATTTCAATCAATGAGATGAAAGTTATGAGGAGTTTTTGTTTGCGGGTAGTTGGGGATTCTCTACTCTAAACTAAACTTTGAAGTCCTTTATTTTCCACAATTTTCATTATTTTGGAAAAAAAACTAAACCAAAAAAAGTAGATATTTTATCGCAACATTTCAACCATTGAGATTTGCATTTTTCATTTTAGTAATTAAATTCTTAACAATTTAGTATTTTGACTCATTCTCTACTTCTTTTTACTTACTATTTTTTCCCATGTGTTATATAGCTCCAATTGATTTAAAAATTCTCCCACATATAACTAACTTGATCTCCTACATGGAAAAATAAACCTCAACTTTGCGTAGAGTAATTTTTTTGATATAAGAGTGGTCAAAGACTTCTGAAATTTTTGGGCAGCAGGGAAAAAACTTTTTTTTTGCACTTTAAATGTAAATATCTCACTCCTCTCCATCTAAATTGACTTTATTTTTTCCCACAAGTTCCTTTGCCAATCTAGAGCAAGATCCTGTGGTTGGATTTTAAAAAAAAACAAATTTTCCTACTTTTTTACTCATTCCCCTAGAAGTGGCAATTATCAGTGACTTTAACTTGAAAAAAAGGCTCAGTCCTTTAGGGGTTAAATATTACTCCCTCTGTCCCTCTAAAATGCTCCAAATCAGACAAATTTCTTGCATCACTAAAAAGCTCCTTTTTGCTGATTTCAAATGTTGAAAAAGCATGTCATGTTCAATGATCTCATGGGGGTAAGTTAAGAGGTTACGGAGTATTCCTCTCCTAGCAAGCTTGGCCTTGCCCATCTGAGGTACCATTATTGCTACTAATCTATAAATCATCAATAACAAGGAGCTCACATGTACAAATATGGTACTTTTTGCATGGAAAGTTAGGTGCCCAAACATCAAAGCTGGAGATTTGGCATATATTTGGTAGATGGTATATTGATCTTAGAATATAGTGGGTCACTAGCACAAAGACTAAAATAATGAATACAGTGGGTCACTATCACAAAGACTAAAATAATGAGGAGCTAGCACCATTCACAAACTATGCACAAACATGATACTTTTTGCATGGAACTTGGGTGGGTAAATGGTAACATAAAAACTAAAGATTTTGCATACGTTTAGTAGGTAATATATTGATTCTAGCATGCATGTATCATTAGCACAAAGACTAAAAACACAATTAATCCTTTGCAGCTTTTTTGGACGTTTTTAGAGGGACAGAGGGAGTTGTAATTACTACTGCAATCAGGTGCATGAATGCAGTGGGAAAATCTATCCATGTGACTTACTTTTCCATCTATATTCCACACGAAAGCCTACAGCAAACAAACAACTGATTGGACAGAAGTTCAGTTTCACCGATCTTCAGCTTCATATTTGTACCATAACCAAAGACGGTAACTCATTGAGGATGGACAATAAACACTAATAACCCTTTGATGATTACAGAAATTTATTAAGTGCAAAATGGCTTTGCGCAGACTGGAAATGCAACAACTATGAGACACTCCAACATGAACCATTGTCTACGCATGTTTAGAGTTTTTCTAAATATTAACACAAAACCGCACATAAAGAAACAACACAGATCCTGGTGACCGTAGAAACTATGCCGTGATATCGGAGTCTCCTGGAATATGAAAATTTACTCATCCTCCAGACCTCTTCGAGGAACAAGAGATAACCCAGGGAGTGATCAATTTAGCATCCTACGAATGACGACGCGTTTATAAGTGTGGCTCCCCTTGCGGACGTGTTCCTCAGTTATCGAGATTGTCCACCTTGATTGGAACGATGTCATCTGCAACTTGGAATCCCCCAACAAGACGGGCAAAGAACGTCATCTGTTGCTCAAGTGTGCTCTGGATATTCTCAGCCTGTCAACCCCAACCATGTCAGTCATTAAAAGAGCAAATAATCTAATGTTATCTTGGCTACTTAAAACTACTGAACATCAGTTCGTTGTCACACCTACAAGGGTGTCCAGAAGGCAAAACCAGTAGTTTTGAAGTATAGCCCATCAGGCTTTAGTAGGCAATTGAAAAAGCAATGTTAAAACAGGATTAGAAGCAAGACCTTCCGGAACCCATGTTGCTCGCCTTCGTACTCGACAAGAGCAACAGGAATACCCTTCGCCTTAACTGCATCATAAATCATCCGCGACTGGTTTGGTGGCACGACCTGAAATAATAAGGAAATTTAGTCATGCTCAAATCCTCACTCATTTTTACCACCAAAAAAAATTCACATACGTAAGTTTTCAGCAAACAACACAGGTAGAGCAAGAAAAATGGAGATCGAAAGACGTACTTTGTCTTCAAGCCCTTGGAAAAGGATAATAGGGCATGAGAGCTTCTCTAGAAAGTTGATGGGAGAACGGTCGTACAGATGTTTTTCCAGGACGTCCTCAGAGCCTGAACACAGCCATGGCAGGTAATTAATTCAAAATGCTGTGGACCTTATCTGTCATTAAAGACGTAACAGACGTAGTTCTCAGGAGCATCAGATGCAAAAGACTATCAAACCAAGCCAACCTCTTGTCCCCATCGAAAATAGATGAACGTTTTCCATGTTCAGGACGACCAGAAACTATAGATGTTAACCTTCCTGATGTCCTAACAACAGACAATCCTAACGGTATACCGGTAGTGACTAGGAGATGGATATACAGAAGGTACTGGACATGATGTACTGGAATGAATAGTGGAGGGAACATACCACTCAGAATACTAATCTAGCAGGGAATAAATTTCATCTCAAAAGCAGGTACGACAATATTACAACGGAAGTAGACCAATTCAATAACAAATAATCCATGAATTGAACATTGGAAAATAGGAAGCAGAATCGGCACATACCGAGTAGATTTACCAAGTAGCGAGATTCGAATTTGTGAGTATCTGCAATACAACTCTTCAAGTCGCTTATCTGTCAAAACGGCAGAGTACACAACGGATATCAATTGGCTAGACATTGATAAAGAAGCCGATACTATACTGCAACATCTTATTAGTACACTTTGAATGCCCTTCAAAGGCAAAAGAACTCAGGGTATAAGTTGGGCACATCACGTCTACGATCAAACCGGGTCCGCCTAAAGTACATCTTTGGAGAAAGGCAACGCTCAACAACGTTGGGGAGCTGTTGAACATTGGTGTGCAATACCCAATCAAAGACATGCTCATTGTACTAAATCAACAAAATTTTGTTGACTAAGAGTTTTACGATCATACCCCATATAGCGATGCTCCTGCGGTGAAGGTATTCTTAAATACCAGAGCGGCCATGGTGGTGTAACCTCCGGCCGAACCTCCGGATACGCATAACCGCTTGGAATCAACATCTCCTATCTTTACCTGCAAGAGGCTCAAAGTTCCCAATACTTTGATAAACAAACGTACAAAGTTTTTGAAATGAAAGGTACAATCCATAAAGCTGGCTACAAGTGTACACAGATACATTGCCTACCAAACGAATGTTGAAAGACAACAATAGGTCTCTAACGTGTATGTTGTCCTATAAAGTTGCTACGGATTTTCAGTGTAGTCTGCTTGAGAATGTACCAGATATTCAGCACAGCTGCAGCAGTCATTGACATCCACAATACCCCACTGGCCGTAGAGCCGCTCTCGGTAAGCTCTCCCATACCCTGCTCCAGAATCTCAAACCTTGTTAAAAATGTATCAAAAAAAAATCTTTTACTGTACAAAAGCACCGAAACAAAGAAGTACCAAAAATTTACATCAAGAAATGTCTCCTACCAGACCCTCACGTAGGAATAATACCAACAAGACTCAGATCATACATTTCTAATTCGGAAGAAGACCTGCACTTTGAATCAGAAAAATGCGGATCTTTTTCTATGAACTCCTAAGTGCCTGCCTGGACCAAAAAGCCCATTTCCATATCGATAGGACTCAAAAGGATCATTTGGAAGCTTTTGGGAAGGGACATGTACACCAATAGAAAGAAGGTTGCTCTACAATATTTCATGGTGCAGACGTACTTAGAAAGTTTCTATTACTGGATATTGAGGTTTCAAAATTCACTTGCTACTTTAGGTTCAAGGAACGAAGGGTTAAGCATATGACACATAAATAGGAAACACACTTAGATGAAGCAACAAATATACCTGTGCTGCCCCCGTAATTTACATCAGCGAAGGCCCAACCTCGGCTGGTCCAATATTGAACACCAAGATCCAGATTTGTACTTGAATCAGATGTTGGGCCCCCTGACAAGTCAAAATTTAAACTTGATTAGTGTACGTAAAAATCCTAGAAAAGGAAAGGAAGGGAATCATCTTATCCAAACAATCCAAACATGAGTAACTAAGGCAAGCTCGAAGGCGTCAAAGGCAACATCAATCACCAGGTACTTTCCTAAAAGCAAATTGCTTCACAAAACGAGTGGTTCAGAAACACAAATGTTAACATACCATGGCTTCTTACAAGTAAAGGTGGTCGCTCTCCAGCTGGACCAACGAAGTCTCCATTTACAGGAGGGTAGTAATTAGCAAAAGCTGTCTCGCCTTCAACATTGGTGTCGAACTCCACCACCGTGGGAGTGCTGAAATAGGGCTTGTACTTCTCTAGATCCATAGCAATAGATGACCACAGCACCGACTCCTTACCGGATCCCTCTTTCCCTTCTGCAAAAGAAACCTACACCCAAGTACACCCGTGAGCTAAAAAGCATCCCGCATATGTTTAACATGCGCATGTTGTAAGAAGCAACAGGAACCCAAGGCGTAAAATGCTGTAAGAAAAACAAAAATAGTGATGCTGAGGACAGTCAGAGGGAGCTCCTGTTCTCATGACGTAATCCATGAAGAACATTTGAACCACCCTACAGCGCGATTAAAACTCAAGATCCTCATATTCCTAGAGAATATGTGCTGACCTGGATATGCATGCATACATACCTATATACACATCAGTTCCTTCCAGCTTTGAAACTCCAAATAAATTTGAGAGAAGTCGACTCCAAAAATTCTCACCTTCACAAGGGAGAGCGTGTCGACAGGTGATCCACCACTGAAATACACTTCGTTACCTTTGACATACTGTCATCACATTACAATAGTAGTGTTACATCTTCACATCGTCCACACGGTGGGTGTTTAAAAGATAGCACACGAATCCCAGACAAAGACATCGCAATCAACCAGAACTAGACACACATCTGCAAAGAGTGAGCGCAATCGTATTGATTCTCTTTGGCCGCTTGCAACTCACTATATCAAAGATACTAGAGCCAAATACAAGGAATGGATTGAAAAAACCTCAGGAAAGAGATATAGCAACATCATAATCACTAAATGTTCACAACTCAAGCTACTCCCTCTCTTGTAGATACTCACAGCGTACTTACCACGTTGCTTATGTCAGTAAATCTTGTCTTGATGGGTGACAATGAGCCAGTCAACAGATCAAGTGCACTTAGATAAGATATACCCTGTTTTCTGAACATGAAAAGGAAATCCATAAAATATTATAGAGATAGCGAGCAGTAAACAATCTACTAAAACTTGGATGCTCTGGCTGTTTCCAGATATGAAATATGACAATCCGCCGAAGTGTTCTCAATCATGGAGCAACAACGTACTGGGCTAAGTTGTAAACAAATTTTGTAACAAATTTACAAATGAGACCTAGATCAGAAAAATATTATAGCTGAAAATGTATCCAGCAAAATGTTTGTAAAGAGAGATAGATTCGAATGAGAAGACATTCATGAAAAAAAAATACCTGTAGGTACAAATAATTTTAGTTCCAGAGTTGCCATAGAAAGCAGATGAGGAAAGGCCAAAAATCCATGCTGGTCTTGCGAACTCGGCCTCCAACGGACACAAAGCTTGCACCTTTTTACCAACACCCTGAAAAGCAGAGAAGATAGAAGCTCCGGATGAGGAACTGCAGTTCTTATGGTTTGATTCATCGGTGCAACAAGTCCAAACAGTTGAACATACCTAACCAAGTCAGCAGTTAAACAGACAAACGCACCAACTGATAGCATCAAATACATTCACTGAAGGAAGAAGTAGTACCCACGAGTAGAGGTTCCAAAATCCATGGCCACGATCTGACGCGAAGATCAAGTCTCCTGAATGCACAGTAAAAAGGCCGTTTTTTATAAGACATGATGCTTATTTTTGCTATTAAACCGTTGTAAGAAGACTAAATTTACTCTGCACACTTACCACAACCTTGACATATCATGCGACAAGATTGTATGAGAGAAAAAGTCTTGTGAAAAGCAACACAGTTCTAGCAAAAAAGGATACTATGACACAAAGAGAGAATTAAACAGGAATATATCTCAAATAGTCCTGCTTCATCCAAAACAAACTTGAATGTCTACATAGGCTTTCAGAAAGAGATGATAATGAACCTTTTGGGGACCACTTCGGCTCAGTAGGCGCTTCAATGACACCCACATCACCTCCCGCAATACAAATTGGATTTGTTATACCCCTGTACATGCAGATATGAGGTCAAATAATGGTCGCGATAGTGATTTGCTTACGCAATTACAATCCAGTACTAAGAGAAGGAAAAAAACGACTTTAAAAAAATCAACAAAATTACACCAGAAACGACATGAATTTGTGGACATCACCACTACAAATTTGCACAATCAGAAGTAGCTATCGAAGAAGACATGATACAACAGAATGGCAAAATCCAACAGCAACTTCCAAAAAGAACAATGCCGGACTTACCCATTCTCGGAAACCTTCCCAACCCATATAGATGTTCGATCCCAAGGCATATTTGGGTGAGACCATTCCATCCAAGCTAGCATTTGACCGTCTGGACTTAGTCTTGGAAACATGTAGAAGTCGTTGCCTTTCACAAGAACCTTAGGTTCTGCAACCAAAAACCAAAATCAGACTAAATGCATCAATTAGATCATGCTCTTACCCATTCCAACATCCAACATTGTCAACCAGTTCTCCAAATAAACCAACTGCGAAAAAGTAAATTATCTACAAAGTCAGCAGATATATCATTCACCCAAGATAATGACAATATACAAATATAAAGAAGAGTACCAAGGCTTGTGTCACCGCTGAGACCCACGGCAACAATCTCGTTTACGGCTTCAATCCCTTCTTGGCGATTATCTGCGGCAGGGAAGAAACCTTCAACAACCACTACATGAAGCTCTACAAATCTCAAAAGTCGATGACAGAATGTTCTGAGCCCGAAACCTTGAGAATTGGTCCGAAGTGTAGTTACCTTCTCGAACAACAATAACACGATTCATTCTTTCATCGAAATCTCCATCTGCATATCTTACAGCTTTATTCTGGTACTCAGGAGTAAGTGGCACAGGTGTGCGATCTGTCCATCCAGGTGATCAACTCCGGTGTTACAAACAGATTCAATGACAATCACATATCAAGACATCCAAATCCTGAGCCTATACCTAAGCCCTATATCCTAAAACGCTAGACAGGTTTAAGATAACGCGCTGAAGCATAGTATTGATTGCAACAAAGTCACCAGATAGCTGCAGGAGCGCAATTGACGATAATCCAGTACGAACTGGTGATTGTAGATATCCGTACCGCCATTAATTGACTGTTTATACAGCCTCTGGTCGGCATAATTGGAGAAAACAATGTTATCTCCCTTGACAGTAAACGCCCCTCCACCATACTCATGCACTACGGTGCGCACACTAAAACCAGCTGGAGTGATATCCTCAACTGACCCTGGCTGAGCTCCCTCCCTCACCAAAACCACACGGCTACACACAACTCACAAAAACAAACAAATAAACAACAAAAGCATGGTTCAAGCAAAGTATGAATTAGGAAACTAAAATCTCAAAAGTGATTCAATGCAGCATCAACAAGGAATTCTGAAAGATAACAATCGTACCTAGATTAAAAAAGTCGTTTTGCTACTTATACTAGACCATAGAGAGCTAAAAGCTACAGATTTACACTCATGACCAACGCCTACGAGATGAACGTGTCAAGAGAGTGCTGAGAATATTGGCAACCGCGAACCTACCCGGCTTCAGAAGGTCGACCTTCGAGCCAAAGCAAACGGCCGTCGCCATCAATGGCGGCACCTCCCAATCGCTTTTGGGAGCCAGAGACAACATCGGCTGTCAACGGAGACTTCCAAGCTCCATACGGTGTCTCACATTTCGATTGTCCCATTTCTGCAGCAGCAGCAGCAGCAATAGCGCCTGCAGACCCTGCACACCACAAAAGAATTACTGCAAATGAGCTGATGTTCTCGAGACTCATGCACTATCTGGAATCTCCGCTACGGTAATGTGCCTGCTAAAGCTATTTCTCCAATCCAAATGCGTATCAAAGGACCGATGCAAAACCGCAAGCAAGCAAGCAATTCGCGCATTTCCTCCACCGCCAAATCGCACAAGAACGAGAAAAAAAAATCTAAACAAGCTATCGTACTATCTGGAACTTCCGCTACGGAGATGTGCCTTCTAGAGCTATTTCTCCAATCCAAATGCGTATCAAAAGACTGGTGCAAAACTGCAAGCAAGCAAGCAACTCGCGCATTTCCTCGGCCGCCAAATCGCACAAGAACGAGAAAAACAATTCAAACAAGCAATCGTACTATCTGGAACTTCCGCTACGGAGATGTGCCTTCTAGAGCTTCTTCTCGAATCCAAATGCGTATCAAAAGACCGGTGCAAGACCGCAAGCAAGCAAGCAATTCGCGCAACTCCTCCACCGCATAATCGCACGACAACGAAAAAGAATTCAAACAAGCTATCGTACAAACGGAGATTCAACGACAAGCACGTTCACAATACATTGCGGCGATATACCAATACGCGGGAGAGATTCTTCACCTGTTTCAGCACGTGGAGCGAACTGGACAATGTTGTTGCTCTGTTCACCTCGGCTGCCTGCTTGACTCCCAACCTGTCTGGCAATTGAAAGTGAAAAGAAAGACCTGCGCGCAAGCAACGAAGGCACCAAAGCAGCTGATCGTGACGACTTTGCAGAGATGCTCAAGCAGCGTGCTACGACATGCAACGATCCCGCACTGCTACTCACAGTGTGCGACATTGCTCTCTCTCTCTCTCTGTCGCTCGCAAACACTGCAAATCTCACGTAACTTAACAAATCTCAATTGCTCGCTTTCATCTCCTCTCCTTCAACACCTCGATTGACCTAATTTGGCAAAATCCTAACGAGATACCTTTTTAACCTCTTTTTTTTGCCTGCAATTTCAACGAAAACGACGTCGATTTTTTTCTGAAAGAATTTCTGATTGCTACGATTGATTGGATTGGATTTACAGCATGTGTTTGGCAGATTGTTCACCATAAATTCGGCGACTGTCGAGGCGATTGCGATGCACAGTCTTGAGAGGTCTTGAGAGGAGGGTGATGAAGATTGCTCTGCGACACGGGCACGCCCCTCGGTAGTTTGGGACTGTGGGGCCCATTACTGCAGCTCCACCCAAACCCGAGGAATGGAATACACTGAATGTTGCGTTTAGGTTGCCTGCCTCGCACAGATTTCTCGATATTTCACATTACTTAAATATGGGGATTGATATGTCTACCACACCCTTTCAGCTATTCTACCGTACCGCAGGATAAATTTTAGATTTCTATCATCAAATCAAATAGTTAGTTGAACATGAGAATTCTGAAATTTAGATTTGGACTTAGAGATTTTGATTTTATCTAGAATCATGAAAAAAGGTTGTAATTGAACAACATCCAATGAAAAAGCTTAGCTCAAGGGAAAAGTATTACATTTACTCCTGTTTTTAAAAATATATAAGCTTTTTCATTGGGTGTTGTTCAATTACAACCTTTTTGTGATTCCAAACTAAATCACGATCTCTAAGTCCAAATTTGAATTCCAAATTCTCAAATTCAACTTTTTGATGGTAGAAATCTCAAATTTACTCGGAGGGGTGGTAGAATAGCTGAAAGGGTGTGGTAGACATATCAATCCCCTTTAAATACTTACTACTCCTATAATATATTTCATCAAAAAGTACTACAACAAGCAGTATTTAAAGGGCCTGTCAACAACAGTACAATTGCAAAAACAAAAAACAAATTACCCCCAAGTCAAAATAAATATGAAACCTAAGTATTTGGAGAGTTGCATGCCCCTCCAAGTGGTCAAATGATGAGTCATGAGGTAATTTACCAAGGCAAGGCAACCTAATTGTCAAGGCAACCCACAAATGCAATATTTTGTGTAAATTGTTTCCTTGTATTTGTTGTTTTTACCCTCATACACAATGGACTTTGGTTTAGACGGTGAACTTTGGTTCAAAGAATTGTGTTTGTTAGGATATTCTTTCATGTTGCACTAATGGAATTGGCCACAATGATTAGCATTTTCTCACTTGCAAATTTGCAAGAAAAAACCAATGTTTCTTATAACAAATTTTTTTGAACATTCACTTGTTTTTATGTTACAATTGATGCTAAAACTAACATCTTGATGTTATGTTTGATGTCATTGTTAATATGAAAACAAGTGGATGTCCAAAAAAATTTGTTATAAAAAACATGAGTTTCTTCTACTGAAAACTTAGAAAACCCTGCACCTAATAGAATCTAGATGTGTTTTTGTGCTAATTTTACCTAGAATCTCTTTATTATATAAAAAATTAGAATACATCCATTGTTGGATTGTCTTTGCTCATAATGATTTTTTGGCCAATTAATGGAACTAAAGCTTTTTTGTGTGTTAGGTGGTAGATATTTTTCTTGTTGCATTGCAAGCTCATTTGTGAAATTGTTGTCATGGATTTGGAAAGGGAGTCATTAGTTTGAATTAACAACAATAAGCATTGAATCATCATAAGTGGTTGTTTCCCAATTTCATATACAGAGGTTGCCATTTTGGCATAATAAATTTTGGGCAGCTACAAAAATAAGTAAATTCCGTATTCATCCTCATTCAATCACAAATATTTTAACATCCATGTGACTTTTTTGGAGTTTTTTTGGCAACACGGTGAGAAGCCTAGCTTGAAGTTCAAGATCGTATAGTTAAATTTGTTTCAATGTTTAATATTAATTTTACAATGGTAGATCAAAAACTTCAAAAATGCCCTCTTGAACCAAGAAAAGTAACCTTAGGAGTTCATTTGGGGATTAAGAGCAAAAACGTGCATAAAAGAAAGCAATTAATTTATTATATGTAAAAGTATTGGTGGTACTTGGATGAAAAGTTGGATCTCACAAAATGGTTGACCCAAACCTTGATTGAAGTTTCACCCTCTTTGATGCCAACACATTTACATTCTTTTGTCACGAAAGCACAATAGAGCAAATTAGGACTTGGGACTTAGAACATCATATGAAGCACAAAGCTTATCTTTTGACTTTACACTAATCAAATTTTCAGATTTCAATGGGACTAGTGTGGCCATGTGTTGTTGGCCTAATTTTCACCCCCATGCCATCTCCTCATGCCACCTGTGGCTAAACTTGTACTTTACTTTAGTTAAACTTGTCCTCTACTTTATTTTTAAGTGGACATCCAAATTTTACTTTAGTTGAACTTGTACTCTACCCTATTTTTACACAAAACTTGTCTTTGGCCAATCAATAATTTTCTAAAATTTTAATTCATAATAAAATTTGAAATTCAATAACTTTCCCACTTTGGGTCCAAATGCCACCAAACCAAGCCCATGCACCCCTCCTTATCGAGAGCTTTCCAATGATACTAAGCACATGATGGGGAGACACATGGTTTAGGAGATTTCAATGTGACAAACAACCAAACATCCTAACATCCTAACATCTTAACATCCAAACATCCAAACATCCAAACATCCAAACATCCAAACATCCAAACATCCAAACATCCTAACATCCAAACATCCTAACATCCTAACATCCAAACATCCAAACATCCTAATTTAAGATATAGATGTGGAACATGAAACATAGTGTGAATTACCCCTTACACATGTTATTAGGTGAAGGCAAGAATTGCTCATCCTAAGTCCTTTTAGAGTCTCAATAGTGTTATTAAGGCATTTAAAAGTGGATTCATATGATTTTGCAATGTGTCTATTTCTTCTTCGAGTCTTTTCTCACGCACGTCTAAACTAAAGTATTAGTTTTGGTTGAGTATAATGGAATAGGATCAAAAAAGGAAGTTTGAAACAAACACTATCCATTGTACTTCCACCCACTAATTATTCAAACCCGCCCGTGAAGCTAGTTTATTACACTTTCATTTAATGAGTGGACCATTTTAACACCACAGAGTAATTATTTCAAAACCTTTTATAGGGACTATTCCACCGACTCATAGTAACATGCTTTAGAGCCTTCTAACATACACATTCAAAGGAGCTTTTGCATCGAGAGCACTTAGATTTCAAACAAGATTTTCATTATGAGCTCAAGTGGCTATAATCAACGCTAAATGCACTAAAATTTCAAACCTAACAATAGTTGTATTAAAAAAAACTAGCTATAAAAAAAAGTTTGGTGGTTTCATTTAGCCTCATTTGTGAATTCTGACGAGGAGAATGAGGTGAAGGATGGCACAAGGATTCCTGTTCTTGTTTTTTTTTGTTAATTGAGTAACGTGCATCCAAGAACGCAAGCACCAAGGAAAAAAATGGAGAGGACTATTCAAGCGTGCACGTTCATCCATAAAATCTACTAATATTAGTGTATTTCATCCAAAATTTAGCAAAAATTGATATTTGTTTGAGAGGGATTAGACAGCTACATCCATTTGTTTTGCTCAAATTTTTGTAAAGTTCAAGTAACTACACTGAATATTGTGTTTAGGTTACCCCCTACTAATTTCTTGACATTTCATATAACATAAATATATATTGCTTCTAACATCATATTTGTTAATTTGGGAAAAACAAAGGTACCAATTTGTACTCCACCTCAATCCAAATAGTCACCTCAAACCAGATTCAAAAGTATCAGGTTCACTTTGAGTCACTAAGATTTTTTCCCTCACAAATTCCTCCTCTTAGGTGAGAACACATGTACCAAAGGGGCTTGGTTTGGGGTGATCACCCCAATTTTCCCAAATTTTCAAAAGTCCCAAAACAACCCTTTTGACCCAAATTAACGAATATGGCAAAATCTACATTAATTTCCATCAAAAAATTTGTAACAAACCATTTTTAAAGGACTTGGCAACAATAATGATGCTACAAAAACAAAAAAACTAATGACATCCAAGCCATAAACCATGTGAAATCTAGTTACCTAAAGAGTTGCATGTGCCTCCAAGTGGCCAAGTCATGAGTCATGAGGTAACTTACCAAGGTCATGCAACCTAATTGCCAAGGCAAACTACTTGCAATATTCAGTGTAGTATCAAAATGAGTTAAGACTATAGCAAAAATCAACCTTGAAAAAGTTCTCTAGGAGGGTAGGTGGTTGTCAAGCATAGAAGGGCTATTTCTACCTTGGAAACACTATTGGGAATATTTGAGATTGGTCCTAAAATCCCTTGGTTTCAACGTACTAATAGTGGGTGTCAAACCTGGCCAGTTTTTGAATTTTCCCACCATGTAACTTTGTAGGAATCATCTTGTAACTGTGCAAAAATCACCCCATAATTGTGCAGAGATCACCCCGTAACTCAAGTACTTTTGCAAGTTATAAGGCATGATAACTAAATCACTCATGTCTAGAGGTGATTGACAACTCTAACTAGTTATGCCCTCTCTTTATAAAAGTTATCAAGTGGTCTTGTAGCTCTCTTTTAGCACGTAAACCTCCTCTCACTATCAAGTCCTAAATTCTAATTTACGCAATTTTGTGATATTAAAGAGATTAGGGTGTGATATTAAAGAGGTAGGGTGTGATATTAGAGAGGTTAGGATGTGATATTAAAGAGATCAAATGTGATATTACAAAGGTCACTATGATTGTATCCATAATATCACAAAGAATGGAGATGTGATATTAAATAGATCACAATGTCATGTTAAAGAGGTCACAATGTGATATTACTAAGGTTAGGATGTGATATTATAGAGGTAATTAAGATTTTAGTAGTATGATTAGTAGTAACACTAACCTCTTTAATATCACACCCTACCTCTTTAACATCACATCTCCATTCTTTGTGATATTATGGATACAATCATAGTGACCTTTGTAATATTACATCTTGACCTTTGTGATATCACACATGTCCCTTTATAATATCCCACATCAATCTTTGTGATACTATCCCATACATACGCTATGAAGACTTTATGAAATTTTTAGCAAGTAGTTTGTGAAGCTTTGCAAGGGTGATAACTTTGAAGATTGTGGTTCAGCCACCACCTCGTAACTTTCAAAAAAAATCTAGACAAAATCATCCCAAAACCATAAAAAGTCAAAGATTTGACACCCAATCTACAGCCAAATGGTGTCAGTCTCTGTTCCTATGGTTCTCCATTGTAATCCTTCATGTAAGATAGTTGGCTCATAAACCGACCATCTAAGGGAAAGGTGATGTCTACACTAAAATAAAGGGGGAAATTACAAATAGGGGCACAAAAATGAATAATATTAGAAATAGGGGCACAATTTCAAAATAATCACAAATAGGGGCACAAATTGCACAATTCCAAGAGGGAATTGATATGCATACCACACCTTCTTGACTATCCCACCACACCCCGGGGTATATTTTAGATTTCTACCATCAAAAAGCGGAATTTGAGAATTTGAAATTCAAATTTGGACTTGAAGACCTGGATTTTGTCTAGAACCTTTAAAAAATTCTGTAATTGAACAACACCCAATGAAAAAGCTAGGCTTGGGGGAAAAGTACAACTTTTACTTTTGTTTATAAAAAAGATAAGCCTTTTCATTGGGTATTGTTCAATTAGAATTTTTTTTGTGATTCTAAACAAAATCACGGTCTCTGAGTCCAAATCTAAATTCCAAATTCTCAAATTCAGATTTTTGATGGTAGATATCTAAAATTTACCCCACGGTGTGGTGGAATAGTCAAGAAGGTGTGGTACGCATATCAATTCCCTTCTAAGATCCCTTCATTAAAATTTCCTTACTTAGGCTTGATATAGAGAGGCTTTTAAGGTTTTTGAAAGTTGGCTAACATTTAATGTGATGGATCTAAATCAACATGTCCAAACCAAAATTTTAGTGGAATTTACAAAAACAAAAGTAAAATTGTGCTCCTATTTGTAATTTTTTTGAAACTATTCCCCTATTTTCATTTTTGTGCCCCTATTTGTAATTTCCCCAAAATCATTTGATTTGAAGAGCATGAAAAATTCCATTCTAAAAGCAAAATAAAATTTTGGTTTGGACATTGCATAATTTAGATATCTCACATCAAATGTTAGCTGACTTCCAAAAAGCTTAGAGGCCTCTCCAAATCAAATCTAAATAAGGAAATTTTAGTAAAGGGGTAAAACTAAACTACAACTTCAATGTCAAGTTGTATTTTCAAATTAGTGATGTTTTTTTTGAGATCCACACCTATTTTAACCCTTGAAGGACCATGGCCTTTTTTTTGTCAAAAGACACTCAAAACTGCCACCTCTATGGCAAAGAGTAAAAAAGTTTGAAAATTGGGCATTTTGCATATCTAACCATAGGATCTTGTGCTAGATTCCTATAAGAATGTGTCATACAAAACTCAAAAACTTTGACTGTACGGATTGGAAGATATATGCAATTAAAGTGTAAAAAAAACTTTTTTTGCACCTTGCTTGACTAGATTTTTTAAACTTTTGAACATTTTTAGCTTAAAACTTTTGCACCATAGAGTTTGGCATTCTATTTTTGCATGGTGGGAAGTTAAGTTGGGAATCTTGGGAATTTAAAAAAAATAAAAATACTTAATTTTCATTCTTTAAAAAAACATTAGGTAGAAGAAGGTATGAGATTGAACAAAAACTTAAATTGCTAATAACCCCGCAATGGAATTGAATCACAATAATCCCAATGGTGAGATTGTCCTAGAAAGCAAACTTCACCCTCTCCAACAATTTAAAAAAAAATGTTAAACCTGCATTCAAAAATGAAGTTTATAAGTTATTTTTTCAAGAAGATGCTTCAGTTGCCCAAAAAACAAGATTGTCCATAACTTTCTCATAACTAAGTCCAAATGGAATGAATCAAAGCTTCAGATGTAGACAAAGACATAATCTATAAGAAAATAGAATTAATTTTTTTTTCAAGTTTTTAGAAGAATCTTTTTTGCTGCCCCTAGTTCCCAAATTTGTGCTTATTTAGGCATAACTTTTGCTCCCTGGCATCAATTGGAATAAAAATTAGATTCCTCAAAAGTTAATGTGTTTTCCTATTTTCAAAAAAAGTTTCAAAAATTAAAACAAAAATTGAGGCTGTAGGTACCTGCCCGAAATCCCATTTGTCCCCCGTAGGGACAATGCTCCTTTTTAGGAGTTAATGTTATAAATATTAACCATATATAATAGGGTGTGATAGAATATAGTAGTCAAGAAGGGGTGGTACATATATCAATTCCCTATTTAAAATTATAGCAATTGAAAAGAGACTTAACTACAACAAGTCTTCTAATTTCATTATATTTCCCATATATGAAAGGAAAACATACTTTCTAAATTTATATCACATAAAGTTAAAGTTTAGTAAAAGATATCTAAAAATTCTATAAAGCTATCTAAAGATATCCAACTACTCTAAAGTTGTGTTAAAGATGCAGGTTGTTGGTGAATGAGAGCGACGGCGAAGCCCCGGAGACGACGGAGGCAGCGTGTGAGTTACGTGCTTTGCCGCAAGGATTGTTTGCGTGAGTAGGTGGCGAAGGTTTTTTCGTTGCAGAAAAACTCTGCAGCAAATCATCGTGTTCAAGGTTCAGTTGGAAGCACAATTGTCATTTGTATTTAAAAATCTGCAGCACAATTGTGTGTGCGGCATAATCGTTTTGTGTTCAAGAGTTGTTTACGTATCAAGATTGTTTCGTTTCGTGTTTAAGAGTTTTCAGCTTAATTCTTCTGTGTATAAGAGTCCGGAGAATTTCGGTGTTTTTGGTTGAAGAGCAGAGCAAGAATTGGAGTATCTTTTTGTTGTGGAGAGCGATGGGGACGGAGCTTGAGATTGAATCGGCGGCGAAGAAGAGCAATGGAAGAGACGTCGCCGCCGCGCAAGAGCAGCAGCAGCAACCGCGGAAGTGGATTCTGGTGACGGGAGGCGCTGGTTACATCGGCTCGCACACGGTGCTGCAATTGTTGACGGAGGGATACGGCGTGGTCATAATCGACAACCTGGACAATTCGTGCGAGGAGGCCGTGCATCGCGTGCGCAATTTGGCGGGCGAATTCGGCGCCAATTTGAAGTTTTATAAGGTTTTTTCTTCGATTGGCACTTTAAGCTTACTTCTTGAAGAAGTCATTCTTGGCCCGCGCTTGTGTGAATTCTTGGCTTTGGAGACCTGACGTTGTTGTGAATTGCAGGGGGATCTTTGTAAGGTGGACGACTTGCAGAAGGTGTTCAAGCTACACAGGTATGCTACGCGTGCGTCCAGTTTAGTTTTCAAATTCTTTGTCTGACGTGTATCCTGTTAGTTGTATGAGGCAATTGACTGTTCGAAAATGTGGTGCGGAATGAGTGTGTGTAAGACTTGTTTGCAAGCACGGATTCTTTAGGTTTTACGTTTTAGGAGTAGAAGAATTTGGTTCATAGTTTGGCACGGCTGTAAGATTATTTTTATTATTAATTTTTATCTCACAACTCAGCTTTGGCAGGTTCGACGCGGTCATTCACTTTGCAGGTCTGAAGGCTGTGGGCGAAAGTGTAGCGAAACCTTTAATGTATTACAACAACAATCTGATGAGCACCATAAACCTTTTAGATGTTATGTCCAAGAACAACTGCAAAAATGTGAGTACCGTATACCATTTCTTAAGTTGAATTTGATCATTGAAAAGTTGAAAAAACTGCAAAACCTCTGTCTGTGCGGATTTATTGACAAAGTTAGAATGAAATTTGTGCAGTTTGTATTCTCATCTTCAGCAACAGTATATGGCCAACCAGCGAGTGTACCTTGTACAGAAGAGTATCCACTTCATACAATGAATCCCTACGGCCGCACCAAGGTATGCAGTAGGGTTTTGTAGGGGTTTTTCAAAGTTTCGATGATTTTTTTTGAGGTTTTTGATGGATGTTTTAGGGCTTAATGGCTTTTTTCAAGGAATTTGTGATTGGGAACTTGATATATTTGCCTATGTACATGTGCAGCTTATAAATGAAGATATTTTGCGTGATGTTCATCGTTCTGACTCTGAATGGAAAATTATACTTTTACGATACTTCAATCCAATAGGGTGTCACCCGAGCGGTGAGATTGGCGAAGATCCGTTGGGATATCCGAACAATTTGATGCCCTTTGTGCAGCAAGTTGCAGTGGGCCGCAGAGAAGTCCTCACCGTATTTGGCCAAGACTACAAAACCCGCGATGGAACTGGGGTGGGTTCCTCATCTTGAAAAGCATGCTATTTTACAGGTTTATTTTTTAAATTTTTATCGTATTTCTTTCTAAGGCTGAACTTTGTGGTTTGGCGTTGCAGGTTCGAGATTACATTCATGTCATGGATTTGGCAAGCGGGCATACGAAGGCTTTGGAAAAGCTCTTCGCAACTCCAGACATAGGTAAGTATGGTTTGGCCCAATATAGTTAGTTGAATATAGAGCTTGCTTCTCCTTTCGTTTGCTTACTGCGACAAGGAGCATGCATGACCGTTGTTCACATGTCAGTCTCTAAAGCAAGCATTGGTTCATGTTGTGATATATGCAGGATGTGAAATTTACAATTTGGGAACGGGGAAAGGCACGAGTGTACTTGAGATGGTTGCTGCTTTCGAAAAAGCATCTGGAAAGGTAGTAGATATTTTACCTTTTTTCCTAGGAATGGCAAGTGTGGTGTTTGTTTCATATTCAAAGTTTTTGTGCAGGAAGCTGACATGCGAATTGTGTTCATTTTGTGATAGAGAATTCCATTGCAATATGCTGGTCGTCGCTCTGGTGACTCCAGTGAAGTTTATGCAGCAACGGAAAAAGCAGAAAAGGAGCTTGGATGGAGGTATTTCTTTTTCCTCTCTCTACTAAGTGAATTCCTACATGTTTTTCTAAAGGGAAAACCCCTGAAGTTTGCAATATTTACATAGATACCCCTGTTTTTTCAGAAATTACACAAGTACCCTTGAACCAAATTTTTCAGGCGTTTGTTTGTTGTGCATGCCACTTCCCTTTTTTCTTTGTGCGCACGTTGCTTCTTTTTTTGTTCCATTACATTCCTTTCTTCAACATTGGTCATGAAGGAAGTACAATCACAACAAATAAATGCCTAAAAATTGTAGTCCAAGAGTATTTGTGTAATTTCTGAAAAAGCAGGGGTATGTGTGTAAATATTGCAAACCTTAGGGGTACTCATGAAATTTTCACTTTTCCAAATTCAGCTTGAAAGTTGTGCTGTATCTCTATGCATCTCTAAACTATGGATAAATTTTTTATGACTTTTTCCAGAGCGAAGTTTGATATACAAGAGATGTGTCGTGACCAATGGAATTGGGCCAAAAAGAATCCGTACGGATATCAAGGACAAAAACTGGAGATTCCCAAACAAAAATCTACAAACTTGGAAGCCGTGAGGAGTGGACGAATAGACATCTGAACAACCTTGTAGTTGAACTCTTGCGACGAGATATGATGGGTCATTAGGACACATCTTTTTTTACTGGGTAAACCCTTTCATGGCCCCACATTCATTCTTGTATTCATTAAGCAAACTCTACCATGTACGTTCACTTTAAGGAATGGAGCCAAATTCTTTTTTGTATTCATTGAGCATACTCTTTCCATATACGTTCACTTTAAGGAATGGGACTCACATGATAGTCTTTCCATGAGCGTGGATTGATATTAAGGAATTGTTAGGCCAGAACTAAATCTAAAGTTGAGTGAAAGTACAATACAAGAGCTGAAGTATCGAGGCATACCTAACGATTTAGAGAATGGCTACCGGTATAAGAGAAACGTCAAAATTATAACATAAGCTTAGTTACAGAGCATACAACCAATGCATTCTGTGCATTGGACTTTTCATACAAAGGGGGTAAGTCCAATTATTCCATTTTAGTAATAGTAACTAAACTCAACAGCTAAATGCCACGCCTAGGAAAAGTGTCACTTATGAAATTACCTTCAATTGACCAGTTAAAGATAAAGAAGTGAACAAAAAATAAAAACCATCAAAATGTTAGAATTCTTGTTATCGCAAGGTTGTTTCTTTCCAGTTGTGTAAACTAAAGTAAATCTTATGTCAAACACATGTCTTAGTCACGAGAAGAATCTCAAAAAGCAGGAAATGGTCTTTTCATTTAAGGAAAAGATAATTACGTGTACACATGCCACAAATACCGGCAACTCAGCTATACAAAAAGGTTTAAAAAGCGCCAAAAAAACAAAAGCTAGAATGGGACTGATTAACCTCCTGGTTTTGAGCTTTGGCGATCCAATTTGGAGCAACTGAAGTGCGCAAGTGCTCCACTCGGGTAAACAGCAAAAACAGTGTTGCCAATACGTTTCTGGCAAATGGAGCATGTCCTGTCAGTGGTGACTCTCACCATCCGTTTACGACATTCCATCAACTCCTCACGAACCTGAAAAACCAAAACAATTACAGAAACATCACACCACTGCGTAACATAAACATTAAAAACCCCCAAAAATTCCACTACAGTGGTGCTTGTTTAGCGTCAAACTTTGTAACGGCAACGATTGGATAAGATCACAACCCCACTCCCCTTTTTGCCCAATATGTATTATGAGTTTGGTTAAGGTCAAGTGCTTGCATATGGTCAACGCTTGCTTTTCATCAATGCCCATTTAGAAAGGCGTTTGGTTAGTGTACCCAAAACATGGGTGGGAAAGCACCTCCAAGTTGCAACCACCAGAACTATGGAAAGTTATGCAAATGGAATGTTTGTTTGTGATCAATGCTTGAATAAGGTCAAAAAAAATTCCTGGCCTGAAGTGTTGACCTTATCCAAGCACCACTGTAGTGTGTATGCTAATTAATCAAGCGTAACTCTCCTTACGTTCTAAATGGAGTGCCTTACCCAACAGATTTTGAAGAAAATGAACTCTATAGAAACACTCAAATGTTCACCAAGTCAGAAGTTACGTGCATACCTGGAGACTTTCACTTCTACGCAAGTTTTTGATGACAGATCCATTGCGTTTGGATTCACTAGATTTGCACAGTAAGGGCTCCAGAAACGTGATCAATTTCTGCCAAACATGAGCAACAAAGAGTTAGCTTTTGAGTAGGACTTCCAAAATTTTCGGATGCCACATATAAAAATTTGTACTCCCTTTGCCTTGAAATAGGTGTCCACCAGTGGTCCCAAATATGATTTTCACTCTTAGCTCAAGTGGCTAAAAACACTTCTAAAAAGCTAAAATTTTCAAATTCAACACTGAAAAGTTCAGAAGACTTTTAGCTGCATAAACAGTAAGTAGCAATCCTGCGAAATTTAACCAGTTTAAAGATCACTGGTGTCCACATTTGAAACTCGTGTCTGTTTCGGTAGTTTTGAATGGATTGTATGGAGACTTTGTTGGACCCAGTATTTGTTTAGGTTGCAATGAACATATAAAATGTTCTTCAATGACTGGTGATATAATGTTTGGATCCTTACAAATAAAGTATTTTACAATATGATCAATGAATATTGGTACGAAAAAAACATGAGCTGCCAATGCGGACACTTATTTCGAGATAGAATGAGTAGAGCATTTGTAAGAAGCGTTAAATCTGGGCACCTGAAGAGTTGTGTCCGAAGGCAGCATCCGCAAAGCTTGTGCTCCATCCATACGCTCCCAGCGTTGGCTGAGTAGGCTCAGTGCTTCCTCGAGCATTATGCCTTGATCTGACTCAGTGTTCTGCTGCTCAAGTAGCTCTGACTCGCTCTCACTAGGGCCATTCTCAGGTGAGCTGTTTGTACTTGGACTCCCATAATAAGCGTCTAGTTTTTCAGAAACAAAAGCAATCCAATCAATCAATCAATCAATCATTTGTCATCCATAAGCGGCTAATCGCAAAAGTCCCTCCCTCAAATAAAAAGGTCAACTTCTCATGTGACTTTCCATATAATCCTCAGCACACACATATTTACTGCTTCAAAGACTTCACAAAAACGTATCTGACAACCTTAGAATGTAATTGTTCCCATATATAAGAATTCTAATACATATAAGAGATTCATTTCTTTGAATGATGGCGCAAATTGATTTTGAAACATCTCATCTTCATTAGACACCAAGATTGTCTTCCTTTTCAAAACACTGCATAGTCTCCCTCCCCGAAGAGTAGAGACAACAAAACGCAAAAAGTATCCTCTCTCTTAGACATAAAATGAATCCTAAACCTAGAAAAGGCATGGGAAAAGTAGTAGCTCATGATCTTCAGCAAAAGCCCTACGAGCGAGACACTGGAAAACCTGAAAGCAAGTAATCCACATTCAACATCCCAAGGCATATTAGGATAAACCAAGAAAAGGAAATGACAAGAAGAATGATGGTTACTTACCATCTTCTATTTCTGCTATCTTCCTGACGCCTCTGGTACGTGGCGTTGCAGTGGTTCGTTGATTGATTGTGCCTCTCACTGGGACAAGACTAGCAATAGAACGATCAAACTCTTGTATTGCGGCCTTAGGCTTAAGGTAGACTTCCAAGAGCGTAAGGTAGATGTTTGCAGCAGCCGGGTCCTTTGGAAGAGGCCTGTAAGCCAAAGATGCAAGTGAGGCTGTGTTTGGAGGCATGCCAGGATTCGTGGGTGCATATACACGATCACAGTAAGCTAGGGCAAGGTCGGCTTCATGGAGCTGCAAAAACAACATCCTTGTGATGAGCGCCAATTTAAACAATGCGACTAACTCATAAAAGTATTTGTCAAGAAATTTTACATTTAAAAAGGTTACTTCAGCTGTACAAATGATCTTACTGATTCCAAATGCCTGAAAAAAACACCCGAGAGGTATTCTACTCTAGAAACTTGCACTAAACTCTGCATCAGGCATTCAGGGAAGAGAGTATGCCACACCTTGTGAGCATAGAGTGTAAGAGCCAGCCGGTGCTGCCTTGTGCGGCCGAGTAAGAAGGCTCTCTCTTCATACAGGCCATCAGCAGGTAAGCGCTGTAAAACCCGCTCCGCATTGAATCGTGAGGAGTCCAAGGCAACTAAGAGCTTCTGGCGAGCCTCACTGTGGGTTTTTTCATCCCATTTGTCTTGAGACAAGAGCTCAGCACGCTCTTCTAGCACCTTCGTCAGGTATAATTGTACCTATAGTTACAACAACGAGACCGAGCTTAGAATCCGACCAAGCAATCTCAATCCCCTACCACAAGCATGTATATACGATATCACAAAGAAAAAGCCTTCAACCTACTTCATATCGAAGAGAAAGATTAAAAAGTTCAAATGAAAGGGTCACAAGCTATGTACATCGAGCTGTGTTCATACCAGTTGGTTTTCAAGGTCCAGCGACCGTGTCTCTGGTCGTCGCTCCATCACTTGCTCCAAGTACGAAACTTGTAGAGTTGGAGCATGGGTTTTAAGATGAGACATCACCAATGACGGTGGAAGAGGTGGGTCCAGAGTAACGAAGAGGTTGAGAGCTTCCTCAGGGTGGTTTTTGAGAAGCCAATGGGAGCCTTCTATGACGAGTGCATGGTCTACGCTGTCCAGTGTCTGTCAACAAGATTCAAATAAATCTTTAGGAAGTTCGATTATTCACAAAAATTGGCGATTTACTGGTGGTTACATAACAATTATACAGAAGAAAGTGCATAAAGAAAGGCAATGATAGCTTTCGTTAGAATTGAGAACCAAATACAATATTACGTAATTAAATGCATGCTGCAAAACATGTTGCACGACTAGAGAGGACGTCATGCAAGGCGGCTGTAGTGCTTGAAACCACCTAACTGAGACATAAATTTGAGGAGTCACAAACAAACCTGCAGGTAATTAACAATCGCCTTGGGACCAAATTGCTCAGGATTCTTCGGTGGCGTAGCAAAAGACTCCGGGTGTTCGGCCAAACGGTTAAGGAAGAGAAGGGCTTCCCGGTGCTTATGATTGCTCTTGTAGAGCTGAACAAGCTCGGCGTAATGTCCACCTGCGAATACTCATCAAGACTTTAGAAAAGCATTATGGAGAAACTGAGTTAATAATAGGACATGACAAGGAAGAGGCTTAATGGATCGATAGAATCAGACCTCAAGATAATTCAATGTAAATCTCTAGGACCGAGTACAAAATAAGACTATGATGTTCACTTCTTAGCTCCAAATGCCGAGAGCATAAATGGTGCATACTGTCCACTGATGTGATTTAAAATTCGTCGATACCAGTGACTGAAAAAAATAACAACCACCCTAGTTACTTAGAAGGAGATTTGACCAGGTTTAATCAAATAATCAAGTTCGTCCATGAGTACTAGGACTATGGATTACCTTCAAGCATGACGTCTTCGCAAGCACCAACGTCTGCATAATTTGGGCCACTCAACACTTGCAAAGCCATTGAAAGACTATCAGTAGACAAGAGGGCTTGCACCAAGGCCGTGTCTAAAACTACTGCAACTTCTCGAGCAGAAGAATTCTGAATGTTTCTCTCCTCTCCAGCCTCTGAATGCTGCCAAAAATAGAATTCAATCACAGATCGATATAATAATATGTTAATAAACTGAAAACCTTTGCGCTCACTGTAATAACTGGGTCTAAGCAGAAATGGTATGAATCTTGTAGTGTCCTATTTGTAAAACAGAATCGAGAAAATTAAGACACACTAGAGTCGACAGCCATGTTAACTACAAGTTTTCAGTTAGCCCTAACCTTGTCAACACTTTTGACTCGCCGGTGGGTGGATTCAGCCACCTCAACCATGGCAGCAACAGCTGCTTCAGTGTCTTCGGACTCTGCTTGTGCAATCACAGGGCTTCTTTTCTTCAACAACAGTGTCGCAAGAGCTCCCAATGCAACCTTCGTTTGTCTTGCATCAGGTCCTTGATTTAAAGCAAGATTGTGCAACGCAGCTGCAGTGTCTGAAGCACCAGTAAGCATCCAAAAAAAGCATCAGAATATGTGTTTCTTCCAATGCTTGGCTGCGCATGCTCAGCTCCTTCCAGCTTCTTCTCCAAGTGCAATCAGTTATAAATGAATCCAATTGTACATCAAAAACAAACATCATGTTCAAAGGCACTGCAGCCACTTCCATTCCATAAACATTCGCTAGTATTTATTCAAGTGTAATTGAACGTGTTATACCTTCTAAAGTCTCGGACGTAGAAGATGTTGATGCCCCTGTTGGAGATGGATCACCAGATTCGCTCTCCTTAACGTTCGCAAGACCCTTTGATACTCCCACACTCGGGACTTTGATCATGGGGAAAAGACATAGAATTGTGGGTAAATCAAGGGACGAAGCCGCAAAGTGCTCCATTGCTTCTGCAAACTGATGCTGTCCAAACAAATACTGACCATACCTGCATTCATCCATGGTGCTCAAAAACTGCGCCCTAAGTGCCAAAAATACTCAAAAGCAACACAACCATACACCAGTTAATATCCAGTAGGCCCAGCTACTCAAAGTTTTCGTAAAAGCTAAGTCCACATAACCTCGCTTCACCTTGCCTCATACATAAAAGGCTTGCAAGAAGGATACTTCATAAGGATTAAAGTGAGGATTCATCGTGAAATTTAACAACAAAGAGAAATGTTCAGAAAACACATGTACAAAATGTGCATCACAAACTATGTTACCCTCTAAAAAAAGTGATGAACTTGTATGCCTATTTAAACAAGGGCAAGCACTATCAACGTTTCTAAATTAAAAAGCAGCAAGTGTTACCGTATGTGAATTGCATCTTCTTTAGAGGCCCGTAAAGCGGCGTCTTCTGGAGGTAACAGCTTGCACAAAGCAAGAGCATCCTCAAAGTTTCCAGATGCTGCCAATTGAACAACCTGCAAAGCAATTGTAAAGATTGTCAGGTAGACTCAGCAACGATTAGTATGTACAAATGCTATAGAGTACCCCTAAAATCACAAGCAAATACCAACCTGGCTGCCAAACAATATCTATTATTCTCAATCAAAGATCTACCAAAGCGCGTACAAGAACATTGGACTTCACCCACGACTACAATGGCAACGGCTTCAATACATTTAGATTATACCTGTACTCCAATAGGAACTGGCTGCAGGCGATATATAGAATGGTCAGACGCAGCAATTATGCCAACCTCAGTAGCAAGCAACACTTGGGAGTCACGAAGTGGAAGTGTCTGAACCAACCCAAACGGGGCTCTCATCGACCTTACCTGCAAATAATATGTCAAAAGTCAGACACCTTACCCAAAAATAGCATAATTCGAAGTATGTCCACAAACTTGTTATTGAACTAAGGAACTGGAAAAGGGAAGAAAAGCAAAACATGCAAGATATGACATTGATTTGCGCAAAAGGGAGCAACCTCAATAAAACGAGACAACCGGGCCAGAGCATACGGAAGCTGAATGACAATACTGCTGGGCGACTCTGACCAGCTTAAGTTCTGACCACCGGAATGCGACAATTTGCCATTGCGATCCACTATAACACCAATGTTGTCCTGCACAGAAATAAAGCAAGCCTTAGCACAATGACTACACAAATGCCACAGATTAATGCTGACCTACTGGTACGAAAAACAAGTCAGATTCAATTCAGAATTGTTACAAGAATTGAATTTAAGAAAACATACAATTTTAACTATTCAGGACAAAAAAGTGATTTGACAAGCAAGAGTCACCTAACCTAAGCGGTACCTTCCCAAGCAAGAGCTCTCCGTTTGGAAGCGACACGGCAAGAGGATTTGCGTGTCTGCCACAGGGAAAGATATCAAAACTTGCACCAGTAGAGATGTTGAAAATGACATACTCACGCCTGATCCCTAAACAGAGTGACTCTCCAACCCAGGCCATACACTTGACCGCATCAGGAGCTGGTAGATCTTTCACCTCTTCAAAATCCTTGGTTCCTGAAACAAGAGCACAACACTATGATGAACACAAGGAAACAACGTTGCTCTCGTCCAGGGATTGCACACAGGAAACCAAAAACTACTTAAACTTGAGTTAGGAAGTACTCCCTCTAAAAAGATCCAAATTAGACACATTTCTTGTACCACAAAAAACTCCTTTTGCTAATTTCAAACGCTGAGAAAGCATTTGCCATGTTCAATGATCTCATGACGGCAAGTTAAGCAATTAGAGAGCATTCCTCTCCTAGCAAGCTTGGCCTTGCTCATACGAGGTACCATTGTTGCTACTAATCTTTAAATCATCAACAATGAGGAGCTGGCAGCATGCGCACAAATATGATACTTTCTGCATGGAATTTGGGTGCCCAAACGGCAACATCATAGCTGGAGATTTTGCATACATTTAGGAGATGGTATATTGATTCTCGAATGCATGTGTCACTAGCACAAGCACAAAGACTAAAATAATAAGGAGCTGGCAGCCTTCACAAATTATGCACAAATATGGTACTTTTTGCATGGAGTTTGGGTGCCCAAACGGCAACATCAAAGCTGGAGAATTTGCATACATTTAGTAGATGGTATACTGATTCTAGAATGCATGTGTCACTAGCACAAAGACTAAAAACACAGTTAATCCTTTGCAAGTAAGCTTTTTGGACGTTTTTAGAGGGACAGAGGGAGTATCAAAGAACGATTGCAAAAGTAAGGTAAGAAAACAGAGGTATACCGTCAAACTTGTATATAAAGAGCCGCTTGGCTTTTGCAACGGCGAGCATCCCTCGTTCTTCATCCCACGCATACAGATTCGCACCCGTCGTCTTCCTCAGAAACGCAACGACGTCGAACTCCGGCAACGAATGAATGGCAACCGTGTCCGAAAGCGAAATCAGCAGGTTCCGTGATTGCAAGACGTTCATGGACGTCACCGCCTTCTTCGCAAAGCCAATCCGAGTGTCTTTGAGACTGTACGACGCAGACGAGAGGTCGGGGGCCTCCTTGAATGCCGAAGCGTCGTCTAAAAACTCCGGCACGTACAATCGCACCGACCCGTCCATGCAACCGACGAGCAGCCGGGATCCCCATAGCCCTACACTCTCGATCTTCACGGGACAATCCTTCAGGATCTGAATTATATCGAACGCATTATGAACCATGGCTCTCCAATCTCGAAACCTCGAAACCTCTTAGGGTTACAAAAAAGGGCGCCGATTGCAGGATAAAGCAATGTCACTCTTCTGCCTTAATCTTAATCTTAAACCTATCCTTCGTCGCACTCCATTACGGGTCCATCTGCTTAAGAAGCAACAAAGTAAAGCATTAAGCAAAGAAGCGAAAACAATCGTGAAACTACAGAATTAGGGTTTCCTGTCGCTGGATTTTGCAATTCGACAACCTGATCACAGGCAACAGTCACACCATTTCACAAGATTATACTAACCAGAATGTTACACAGAATCTACAAAGTCCAATCGGAAAACCGATAAACCGATTGCTGAGCTAAAAGTTCACACAAAAAGGGCGCCGATTGCAGGATCAAGCAATATCACTCTTCTGCCTTAATTTTAAACTTATCCTTCGTCGCACTCCGCTACGGCTCCATCTGCTTGAGAAGCAACAAGGTAAAGCATTAAGCAAAGTAGCAAAAACAAACGTGAAACTACAAAATTAGGGCTTCGAGTGGCTGGATTTTGCAATTCGACAACCTGATCACACGCAACAATCACACCATTTCACGAGATTATACTAACCAGAATGTTACAAAGAATCTACAAAGTCCAATCGGACAACCGATAAACCGATTGCCGATCTAAAATCCTTACAATTCAAAAACAAGAAAGGGTAGATACGTTGCAAGGGGTTGGATTTTAGAGAGAAGAGCATCTTCTTCTGCATCAAAAATGGCAAGAATGGGACTCTGTTTGAGCAATCCGAGAGTGATGAAGGATCGGAATTGAACTGGCAGAGCTGTGCTGTAAATCTTACTGTGAAATTTTGAACTGTGACACTGTAATGTGTGGATTTTTTTTGCCTGGAGTGATAGAGTCATCGTACATTCACCAAACATGTGATCATTGAATTCTGATACATCGAAAGGAAGAGACAAAACGCACCGGAAATGCTCGTTCAAGCTGTGGAGACTCGCGATCATCTCTGCGGCGGTGGTCCCTCACTCTGCTCCAGGTCCCAACTCTCCAAGTCCCAAATGTCCAGGTCCCGACTCTCCAGGTCCCAACTCTCCAAGTCCCGACTATCCATTTCCCAACTCTCCCAATCTCCTTAGAGCATCTCCACTCATGCTATACACGCTCAAATACTAGGCCCTGGCTCGCCCAGCCATGTAAATGAGGTCAGCGAAGAATTTTAGGAGGTCTTGTCAAATTCATCCTCCGACATTGAGAACTAGAGTGTCTTCTTTGAGCACTAGCGCTCTTAAATTTTGTGTGTTTTTAGTAAGCTGATCTGTTTAGAAGCTTAAGTTAGCAACCAAGTCCACTCAAACCCCTAGGCATCTGACACCGGTGGTCCCACATGCGGCACTTGGCGTGCTTGTTTCCATAGCAAGGCTAGAGGTCACGCTTGGAGCCACTATCTTCTGTATCTTACAGGCACTAGAAGACCTGCTTGGTGCGTCCCGTTTGGAGTGCAAAGGTGGATAAGCTCTTAGAGCCATAATGCAATTAGAGCCTCTTACCTTAAGAGCAAATATAAATCCATATAGGAAAAAAATGGGGTGTCATTTTGCCTTTGAAGCCAAAAGCTTTTCATGTGAAAGTGGGGTTTTTTATAAGGAAAGTTTGTTTGTATGTGGAGCCAAAGGTTTTCATGTGCCAGATGAGAAGAGTTGGTAATCATCAGTATTTTTTTTTTCACCTACAAGATGCCGCCTGCCCTACTACAATAGCAATGGAGAATTCTAAGAGGGAGAGAGTCGCCTGACAAGGTGGCCTCATGAGACCCAAAAGAAAACATTGGTTGGTATCATGCATTACAATGAATTTGGACCCCAAAGGGGCTGTGAGTTTTTCTGTTCCCGATGTTGGAAACCAACCCTTGCTAGTTGTTAGAAAAATTAATTTTAAAAAAAAATTAAAAAAAAAAGTCTTAGAAAAAAAATTTTGAATTATTTTTTTGAAAAATAAAAAATAATATAGGCTGACGTGGTCGATGTAGTGCTAGCCTGGCTTGCAGCACACTGCCCATGTGGAAGGTGTTCCCAAAGCTACCATGGATTTGGGGGAAGGGGCCTCTTTGGGGGTCCAAATCCCTCCTAATGCAACCTCTAGTAAGCTTAGTTCATGATGATTTCAACTAAATTGTAAAATCTTATGTATCACATGAAAAGGTTTTATATGGTTTTCTCTGTGCAAAATACGGGGTTTAACCCCTAAACATTGAGGAGGACAAAAACCGCCCTCCGGCTCTGAAAAAAAATTTTGTTATTCAAAAAAAAGTTGTTATTCATTTGATTTTTTTCAGAAGTGTCTATAAACTCATGGTTTATCATGGAAGACAAAAAATTACCTCTTGAAATGCATTCATTTTGTTTGTAACCCAAATTGTGATAAGATTTAGAAACATGGTGTTAGCTCCCAAGCTGCCCTTCTTGCAATTTTCATGAGGGTACCATGCACTATTGACTTTTTTAATTTTTTGAAACAATACTACTGGTGCCCATGTGCAAAGCACTGTAGAATGCTACAAACAAGGCAAGCCACGGTGATCCATCTGTCCTTTAAGGGTTAAACCACTCAATAGTATTCTATTTTAAAATGTAATAAGTTCTTTTGAACGAAGCTATCAAGTTGGATTTTTATTTTCGTTAGACCCCATTTTTTTGGAGCAAAGTCATAAATTCATGGTGCCGAATTTTTTTAAAAGTTTCACCATGCCAACATTTCAAAGTAAGGCAATATCTAGAGCTTAGGACATAATGTGAAGATATACCTTCATATGAGTTGGAATACACACATCTTGTGTAAAAAATACAAGTTAGGAGACAAATGTTTGAATATCTAAGTTTTGGGTTTCAATAAATCTTGTTGGAGGATTTACATGTATTTTTTTTTAGTATGAAACCAATTGGACAAGTGGTTTGATCATTCTCACAAAAAAACATAACATTTGTGTTTACAAATCAGCACAAATTAGTTGCACATGAAGGAATGTGAGGTAGTCATACTCCGATTCATTTCCCAATCTTAAAGTCATGTTTCAATTTTGGATCATAACTTTTTTTCTATTGTAAAGGGCAAAAAAATGCCAAACAAAGTGTTTGAATGTTCCTCCAAAAAGTTTGTTGGGACGCTCCCAAGTTGGAATTTTGTTTTATATCCTGAACCTAATTTGGGACAAAGATAGTCCCCTTTGCAAAAAAATATGGGACAAGGTGTTGTAATTAGCCTTGCTGCTACAATCACTAGAAGAAATTTGTGTTTTTTATAACATATTTTTTTGGATGTCTGCTTGTTTTTATGTTAATAATGACACCAAACATGACATCAAGATGTTAATTTTAACATTTATTGTAACATAATTCAAGTGGATGTCCAAAAAAATTTGTTATAAAAAACACAGGTTTCTTTTAGTGAATCCAGTATAATTTGGCCAAGATTTAGAGTAGAGCCACCATATTGGCATTAAAATTTTCAAATGCGTTGTCACAAGGGCATTTGGAATGGAAATGGACAATGTGAATTGTCCTTAATTCCTAAAGGACCATTGTCCCTTCAAGGGATAAATGGGATTTTGGGCATGTACCTTTGGATAAGCTACTTTGTGTGATTTTTTGAAACTTTTATTGAAGGTGGGGAATCCAAAGATCTATGTGGGCATTTAATTTTTTCTTCATTTGGACATTTGACAAAGAAGTTATGCAAGAATTTATCCAAACTAGGGGAGGAGGGGCAATTCAAGCCACCCAAAAAACTTCTTTAAGAAATGCACTTTTTAAAAATAAAAATTCGGAATTAGATCTTTAGATTTTTTATATCTGTGAAGCTTCAAATCATTCATTTTCAATCAATGAGATGAAAATTATGAGGAGTTTTTGTTTGTGGGCAGTTATGGATTCTCTACTCTAAAATAAACTTTGAAGTCCTTTATTTTACTCAACTTTCAATATTTTGGAAAACAATTAAACCAAAGGAAGTAGATTGCTTCTCACAACACTATAACTATTGGGATTTGCATTTTTCATTTTAATAATCAAATTCTTAACTTTTTAGTGTTTTGACTCATTCTCTACTTCTTTCTACTTCCTATTTTTTCCCATGTGTTGTATAGTTCCAATTGATTTGAAAATTCTCCCACATATACCTAACTTGATCTCTTACATGGAAAAATAAAAGCACAACTTGGGTAGAGCAATTTCTTTCATGTAAGAGAGGTCAAATGCTTTTGAAATTTACTCTCAACAAGGAAAGAAACCTTTTTCCTTCACTTCAAATGTAAATATCTCCCTCCTCTCCATCTAGAATGGCTTGATTTTTTTCCCAAAAGTACTTCTAATTTAAGGCAAGATCCTACGGTTGAACTTCTTAAAAAAATATCTACCTTCTTACTCATCCCCTAGAAGTGGCGGTTTTCATTGATTTTGGTAGAAAAAAGGGCTTGATCCTTTAGGGGTTAAATCTCAAAATTTCAACCTTTTAATCACGGTAACTTTTTGAAGTTCAATTGGACTTGGGACATAGTGTGAATTATCCCTAGGTCCCAATGTTTCAATCTCATCCAAACTAGCTTTTCAGAATTCAATAGAGCTTGGGATGTACAATACAGTAGAGTGGTGCCTGGCTAACATGAAGGCAATGCGACAGGAAAAAATTTCATTGTAA
The DNA here is from genome assembly GCA_963920765.1 of Ulota crispa. NCBI lineage: Eukaryota > Viridiplantae > Streptophyta > Bryopsida > Orthotrichales > Orthotrichaceae > Ulota > Ulota crispa. The sequence continues at coordinate 5,469,514 of OY987244.1, forward strand.
GAAAACATTCATTGTAGCCAACTTCAAGGTAAGTCGGTGCAATATGTGAAAACAAATAATTGAGGTGGGACATAGAAATTAATCTTAGTCAAACCTTTTTCTTACAAAGGTTCATCTTAGCCAGGCACTACTGGGATCCGTTCATAAATTCCACTTTTAGCTTCTCAACCGAATAGGTTTTGAAAAGGACTTGGGACTTGGGGTTGGAGTTTGAGACTTGGGGTTTGGGGTTTGGAACTTGGGGCTTGGGACTTGGGGCTTGGGGCTTGGGACTTGGGCTTGGGGCTTGGGACTTGGGGCTTGGGGCTTGGGATTTGGAGCTTGGGGCTTGGGATTTGGAGCTTGGGGCTTGGGACTTGGGGCTTGGGGCTTGGGACTTGGGGCTTGGGGCTTGGGGACTTGAAGACACGGCTTGAACTGGCTTCCTCTTCTGAGTGACTGGCATATCCAATGCGATTTTGCCATGCAAAAACAAAACCTAGCAAGAAATTAGCCCCAATTGCCCCAATCCAAGGTTGTTTTTTACATTTTGGTCCTGAGCCACTGAAGTACATCTGATAGAATTTGGTCCCAAGTCAATATCACATCTCTCTGTCTCCGTTGGTACGTCACCAGCTGTACTCGCAAACCTCTAAAGAGGACCAAAAGCTTGACACGGATTTCAATGTCATTTAGGACTAGGGAGTTTGGGTGTTGTACTGTACAATAGCCTCCAACAAATTTTGTTGCCCCCTTTTAACACTCATCATCTTATAATATAAAATTGGCATCAATCCGCATTTTTATATTTTATTCTTATCTTGTATTATCTTGTATTTTTTACATTTTATTGTATCTGGCACATACTTGTCAATGTTTCTATAATAAATTTTAGATTAGTCTAAAACATATTGAGTTTGTGAAAGCCGTTTGGTTCACATGTTCAATTTGAGCACATCATTGCAATGTGATGGCTGAAACTTTGGGGACTTGTGTTTTTTTCATCAATTGTTTGTTTTAAATAAATTTTGTTGGGTTTTGTTCCCCTTAAAATTTAGTAATTGTGGTAAAATTTTCATGTCAATCCAAGTTTTTTTGAATGTTTGAGAACAACTCAAAGTTCAAAATCAATTTATTTTTGTATTGTAGTGAATTTTGGTGGCTTATGACTTCTTCATAGAAAGTTTGATTTCGGTAAATTTTATTGGAAAAGTTTAGCATACTAGATTAGCTATTATTGCTAATAATTTGCATCAATTTCAAAAGTTATGACTTATGAGTGAATGAGAAGCACTTTAGTAGAGGGAGGTTTAGCCATAGATGTGAATTTTTGCTACTTTTTCCCCTACTTTTTGACATCTCAAAACACTTTTGCAAACAAAATGAGTCTATGTAATTATATTTTCTTTCACCTATGTCTTTGTAAATTGGTTTTGAATCACTTTACATTTTAAATGCTTTTCATTTGAGTAGGTTTAGAGATCAAATTTCACCCCAAACAAGTTATTAGGAAAGTTTCAACATCTTTTTTCAACACCAAAACATTATAATCTTCCAATTTATGTGGTCAAATGACCTTAAATTTGATCCACATCATTTGCAACATGCACACTACAAGATTGTACGGTTGAGACTTTCATGCTTTATTGAAATTTAGGCTTACAAGTTACAACACTTGAAAAGCATAGAACACTATATTCATTAAATCAGGAAAAAGAGTACATTTTGGGACTTTTGAAGGTTTCGGTGATCACCTAAAAACCAAGCTTGTAGCATTTTTTTGGTACATGTGCCCTCATCTGAGAGGAGGAATTTGCAAGGAAAAAATCTTATTGTCTAAGACTGAATCTGATACCTTTGAATTTGGTTTAAGGTAACTTTCTGGGTTTAAGGTGAAGTACAACTTGGGAATCTGGTTTTCCCAATTTAATGAAAAGCATCTATTAGATGCTTTTAGGCATGTTTGGACCTTAGGCAATGAGGGGTTAAATAACAAAACTTTAATCTTCAAAGGATTCAATAAGACCTTAATGCCCAAATTTTGTAAATTAGATATTTCTTTGTGATGTTCAAATTTTGCTATAATAGCATTATTCATTAAATTGGGAAAAAGAGTGACATTTTGGGACTTTTGGATTTACTCTTTAAAAAGCATAAAATTCAAAAGTTCCAAAATATCACTTTTTCCCAATTTAATGAATAACGTGTAATTTGACACATACGTTATATTTTACCTACATGGTAGCACTTCTTAGACATTTTGGCTCAAAGTTGGAGTTGATCGTTTTTCTTTAACTTAGCTTTTACTCCAAGTCCCACCAATATTTTTGCATAAATTATTCATGGATTTATTTGATACACCATTTTGCCATAAATAAATAAACAAAGTTGGAATCTCAAATTATAGAGATGGGACGTGGAACGTAGAGCGAACCGACCAGCTTACTGATATGGAAAAGAGCACCAGAAGCTGGGAATTGGTTGACATACGGTAGTAGGCCACGTCCCCCACGGAATAACGACCTCTCCAAGGTGGGGATCCACCTGGCCGAAGCAATTCGCTCTTTCAAACTGCGGAAGGGAATCTAGAATCACACCAAGGTCTTGACTCTTTTGAGGCTGTGAGCTGGTCAGTGGTCACATAGTCAGCTCTACTTCCCAGTCCTCCTAGTGCAGCAAAGTCAAAACCAGTGATCCAGACAACTGCAAGTCTAGCAATAGACAGGAATACTAACCAGCCATGGAATGCTTTTCCTCCAATCTACCAAACCAACACCAGTGGTGCAGATCTCGGTCCACCGGTCAAACGGATAAAAAATTAACGGCTCCGGAGCGCTGCGTCTCTGGCCGGTTGACAAATATGCCCGGGCGCGCTTGACATTCGCAACTCCCATTAATAGGGGCTTCAAACTTAAACTTTTTCAGGTGACTCACGTCTCGATTCACCTGTGTGAATTTATTAGTGATTGATTCTTGTGGGGAGTGAATTTCAGAAACGCACTTTCATGTCTTTGCGTGGCTCATTCACGTGTTTCCTTAAATTCTAAAACTTGTTTCGTAGAAATTTCTGCAAATTCACGGGTGTCTCAGACTTTACTTGTGCGAGGGAACAAAAACAATGCACTGGTGAGTGAAGATCCTGTGAGGTGAGAAGTACGAAGGCCAGATTTTATGTTTGAAGCCCCCTAATGCCTCGTTCTTCACACTCCTACCTCGACTCTTGCTCGATCTCACTCCAACTCCAGCCCAAGAGCCACTGTGACACTTTCTTCTCCAATCCCACCAGCTTAACTTGCGACAGGGCAATCCTGGCAGATATTTTCTGAGCACTCATTCCAGCACATCTGCACAACTGGAACATTTGAAAGCGAATATGCAACACAAGTCGTTCCAAAGATGTCTGACATTCTAATAATACTAGTACAAAGACTTTCAAGTGATACTCGTCCAGACCTTCACGTTTGATCTACTGAATTACTGCTCTCCGCAAATGAACATCGAACTCTTAATTTTCAATATCCAGGAATTCCTTCTTAATAGTGTCGGAAACTTGCGTTTCTAAAAGGGTCTGTCTTATTAATTACCATGCATAGAAACTGCAGGATTTGACACTTACTTCCCACGTACTTTGGTGTCACTGCCAGCTGCTGCTGCAGAGCTTTTCAGACTCACACCGTGACTGTGTTTATTTGAAGCTGTCAAACTGGTACCGCTGTAGTACTATACATGGAATCAACATGCTTTTTATAGGGGCAATTAGCATTGTGCGCCTTGGTTCAGAAACGATATGATGCACACTGGTGCACTTAGTAACTACTGCAGGGTAGATAGTTGATAGCCTGATTCGGCTGGGTGTGACGACCGTGACGTGTGAGTGAGCTTTACACGGTTGAACAGACCATAGGAACTAAGTTAGGAACTAGAAAGGGGAGCCACTGACCAGTCCAGTACTGTTACATGGTGTACAGCCTCACATAACTAGCCACAGCAATATGTTGTACGGGTTTCCAAGTGTCGACTCATCAGATCAGATGTAGTCAAGAAGGCGGTGGCATCACTGGAAAAGCTGCAAGACTGAAACATCGGCCGGCTCCAATCTCATCCAAGCTTTTTAGCACATGTGTGCAGATCGATCAAGTTCCACGTTTCTGCAACAAACACAACGGCTTCGATTCGAAGACCAAGTGCAGAAACGACGTTCGAAACGTTCGAAACGTGTGATTAGTCCTCTGACAACAGCTCGTGATCAAGTTCTTCCTGTCAGGAATCTGATCAGCCTTGGGAGTACGTTTAAGCGAGATAGGTTCAATAATGATCGGTTCTCGCCCTGGCAAGCTAGCTTTGAGGATTCAGGTGGAGATCAAGTGAAGTGCCTCAACTGCACCATGTCGAGTTGAAATCCTCCGTAGCAAGACAAGTCACCCAAGGTTGTGCATCGAAGTACTGCAACGGAGTAGAGTGCTGGAATCCAAAGCACAAGAGTGGCCGAGTTCTAAGCTCAAGCGTTTGGAGTGCCACTCGCTCGAAGGACACACTCACACACAGTTTGAAATGTTCTCCTCGGGTACATACTTTCCATAAAAGGGTGTCTCCGGGGCTGGTAGCACTTTTACTATACCCAAGTCTCTCTGTGAGCGAGTGTGGTTTTGGACGACATGCCATTGCTATGGCAAAGCAGGCGATTCTCTTCGCTGTGTCTGTGCATCCTTCTGCTCAGTTGCTTCTTCTGGAATCCAGCTTGCTCCACTCTAGAACAAGGTTCGCTACTTCTCTTTCACTCTCTCCATTTAGAACTGTCCGATCTTCTCTTCGCAAATCGAAAGCTTTATTACATGAAGCCAAACTATACAGAATCAAGAGATCAGAGCTTTACGGATAAGTTGTTGATGTTTGCGAGGAGCAGGGGAAGCGTTACAGGAAGTGAAAAATGCCGCGTGGATTACGCTGGCTCTTCCGTCGTGGCAGCCGGGAACAGACCCGTGTAAGAGTAACTGGTTAGGCATCGACTGTGACACCACAGACAACATCATCACCCTGTGAGTTTTTCCACGGCCGTTTTCTTCAACCAAAAACCAAAGTCTGATTTCCAACTTGCCTCAAAATAGGGTTTTGAGCGTTATTATAGCAGCCTCAATGTCCACACTATGTAGAACTTGTATCACTAAGATGGAGGTGACAAGAAAAAAATGGACCCAATGAAAACGGTATTCAACGCATTTAATTGAATTGCACACCGAAGGAGAGACCTTGGAAAGCAGTATTTTGCAAAATAAGTTTGTAGAGTGCATGCCAAGTGAAGCAAAAAGATGGTAGCTCAAAGTGCGTGTTAGAGTGTAACCCACCCATTGTTACCCCGGAGCGTGTGCACAAACAGTGTAGGCCAATCACATCTTGATTTTTTCAGCCTTGATCTAGCCAGATTTGTCAACAAGTTTGTACTGTATCTAATTCAACCCCATAGCAAGCCCTTGCAAGTTTGTACCTGAACCTGCATGCCTGAAATCGTGACCCAGATCAGGTGACATGGACAATGTATGTCAGCCAGCCACGGTAGAAAATTTATTCAACCAAACACATGAGCCATTGGGTCTCTCAAATCTGCGTACAACAACACCCTATTTCGAAGAGCCCCCTAAATCAGTTTTTTTTTTTTAAATCTTTTACTGCTGCTCCCATATGGAATGTTACCATTGAGGCTGCTCTTAGGGTTTTGAGCGTTTTTGTGGCCCACAGGAACTTGACGCATGTGGGGTTACATGGGCCTGTTCCAAAGGCTGTGGGGAGGCTCACAACCTTGCTACACCTGGACATGGGAAACAACAAGGTGTGTAAGATGTGTGGCCCATGGAACCACGTGACGGGTGATCTCGCTCCCATTGCAAGCCTGGTGAATCTACAGTCACTGTAAGTAGTAGTGAGCCCTCGCACTGAAACATCTGCAACCATAATACATCTCTTTGCATTCACCTTGATGTTCCTGTTTTTTGACTTTTACAGACATGACATATCCATGGTTGTGACATGTTTAGGATTCTGACATCGAACGAGCTTTCTCTTCCAAGCTTCCCCTCGGCCGTGTTTCAGCTTACGAAGCTATCAGAATTGTAAGTGTTTAATCACAACGTCTTCCGGAATTGAGCTCTCTAGAAATTATGTCAAAGTTTTTATTGATTTGTTCTAGTTTGGCAAGTTGGCGTTGTCTCGATAGGTGCCATACCACTCCCTTGGCAGATTTCTAGGGTTTTTGGATTGAGCGAAGCAGTTTTTAGGGTTTGCGTTTTTTGACAACACGATTCTACTGTTTGCTTCTCAGGAGGTTTGACAATACTCTAATAAAGGGAGAAATACCAGTGGAACTCTCAACTCTGCGCAATCTCCAGTATTTGTACGTCAAGCACATTGTTCCTTAACTTTTTGGATTTGAGTTTGACCTAGAATAACCTCCACAAATGCTTTTACAGTGCAAAAGAAAGAATGCAAGGCCTCTGATGCCTAGTTTTTTCCCGCTCAACAGATATTTGGGCAACAATTCCTTCACGGGAACCATACCAGGAGCTGCTCTGGGGTCTTTGACAAACTTGAAAGAACTGTAAGTGCCCCTCTGCCTATTCATTCTCCTGCTCATCTCTAATTAGGATATTACAAGCTTACTCTTATCAGTTTTCACATCCCATTTCTCGCGGATCCTACAAATACCCTAAACCGTAGTCAACAGTCATAGTTGGAGATTGGTCAACTTATGATATTTGTTGTGACTATGCAAAACCTAATTTTGCTGAAGATGTAACCGATGTTTGAAAACCCTATTAACAAGGGTCTGCACTATGTTCAGGACTATCTGGGGTAATGCTCTCACCGGTGTAATGCCAGCAGAACTTGGGAACCTCGTCAATCTAACCTACCTGTAAGCCTTTCTTCCCCTGTGGACACTACACACCTAATTGTTGTGAAAATTTGAACCGAATTTGTTGCTGATAAGCACATTGTATTGCAGGAATGTGAACAAAAACAATCTTTATGGTGGTCTTCCTCCAGAATTAGGAAAGCTGACTCAACTGCGCAAACTGTAAGCAGCAGTGAAATTCCTTAACCCTTTTTTTGATACTTGTGCTCTAACAAAAACTTGTGTAAAAGTGGGGCTATGGAGCCTGATGTTGTTTTTTGGAATATGTTTTGTGGTTTTTGAAGCCTTTTGTACAAGAATAAGTTCACTGGGCCTATTCCTGAAGCTTGGAGCGGAATGACCAGCATCCGAGATATGTATGATTTCTTAAACCCTATCTGAGACCCTGACATACTAGAACAGTGAAAAATATAAGGTTTAGATGGTACAACAATACTGGTTATGAGCATAAGAAAGTGGGTGAAAGAGTTTGCATTGATGATTGCCTTATTTTTTTCTTCTTTTTCATTTGAGTGAAATGCAGAGAGCTTAATGCCAACTCGCTCTATGGCACGCTTCCTCCATGGCTGCTGCAATTGCCAACTCTATCTATTTTGTAAGTTGATCTCAACCTCTGTTCCTTGCAAACCAAAGTTTGTTCATTACAAGAAAACTTTGCAGATTTTGGTCTCAAGCAGTTTACCATCCACGTGGCTAAGAAATTTTTTTTTTTCTAATCTCTCTTCGTCAGTAGAAATCCAAACTTTCTATGTTTGTACGTATAAACTTTTTATTTTTTCTGGAAGAAGCTCTGTGTTTCAGATAAGCAGCTTTGTTTCTCTTCAGGGTTCCCTTAATATGATGTATTTGAGATTTTTGAGAAATGGTTCTGCCGTGCAGGCAACTCAGTAACAATCAGCTTCGCGGTTCGACCTTACCAGTTCTGAATGGCAGCAGTACTCCTGGATTGAATTTCCTGTAAGGATAGCCCTAAACCCAGCCCTAAACCCTAAACCCTAGGTGATGATAATAGCAAGGGACTATTTCCGTCACGTTTTCAAGCCAACCATAAAAATGCTCATTGTGGAAACTAGTAGTACTTGAAAACAAAACACGTTTCTATTGTTAAAATTCTAGGGTATGGTTCCTTCTTTTTTATTTATTTATAGGGAAAGTTTTATGGATGCCCCTGAAGTTTGCAATATTTGCAGGGAAACCTCTGCTTTTTCAGAAATTGGACCGTAATTTTTAGGCATTTATTTGTTGTGCTAGTACTTCCTTTATGACCAATGTTGAAGAAGGGAATGTAATGAAACAAAAAAGAAGCAATGTGCGTACAAAGGAAGAAGGGAAGTGGCATGCACAACAAAACAAATGCCTGATAATTTTGGTAAAAGGGTATTTGTGCAATTTCTGAAGAAGTAGGGGTATCTATGTAATTATTGCAAACTTTAGAGGTATCCATGAAATTTTCCCTTATTTATATTATGTTGTTATCTGGACTTGTAGCTTTTTAAACGATTTTGTTATACCTCCTACGATTATGGAAGTGGTTGGTTTTTTAACCATTCAAGCACTTAGGGCTTAGTTACCTGGAACTGAGAACGCGCAGCTTCTGTTTCTCGTTCTTGCTATTTTTTGAAAGAGTTACCACCATAGCATGTTGTTTTTTATGCTTTTGTTAACTCTTTTTTCAACGTTTCAGTATCAAAATTCTAGTTATTGACATTTAGGTGTGAAAAGCAGTGTGAAAAAGGTTGTTGTTCAGCATGGAACACTCTGGTCATATTCTTTGGGTATTCTTGTATTATGCAGATATATAGAGTGCAATTATTTGGAAGGGGCCAGACCACAATTACAAAATGTCACGTGAGTGAATCAACTCAACAATTTTGTCGGTCTATTTTTACTTCGACTGTAAAAAAAATATATATATTTGGCCTATCAACGTAAAGAAACATGTTTCTAAAGCTACAGCAATGAAATATTATGATTTTTTTTTGCTTTCAATTCACAAAGGGGTTAACTGTTGCAGGGCTTTGTTAGATTACAACTGCTGGGAGAATGAGGTTTCCATGGACTCAGCTTGCGTCAGACCTCTAAATTGCTTGAATTTCCAGCTCTCTGTCAACAATGGTACTTTAGTCTCACTCCCAAATTTTAGCTCTTAGAATAACCCTTTTCAAAACCAGAGGTGTATGTAAAGTTCAGAAAATGGTTAACTCACAATCAAACACTCCCCCACTTTTTGAATGCAGGAAAATCATGTCCAGCATGCCCAAGTGGACAACACATATTCAATACCACGACCTGCATCTGCTTTGGAGGTTGTTCCATGAAAATTTATTAGCACATATTTGTATAACGTTTTACTATTGAAAACACTGGCATGTGAGATTTTGAGAATGCCACTAATCCATCCAATACTTCGGAATTTTGCAGACCCTGAAGGCTCCAGCAACAAGTTTAGATTTGCTGCTGTAATTGCTGTGGTAGTAACAGTTGTAATACTCCTACTCCTCGTACTTTGCTACTTTTTGTGGAGAGCCAGACAAAAGTCTAACGACAAAGCGCTCCTTTCTCTTCCAGACTACTTCCAATCTGAGAAAGACGGTGAGATTAGCTCTCAAAACTTAGGATTAAAAACAAGGGAAAATTTTATGGATACCCTTGAAGTTTTCCATATTTTCATAGATACCCCTGCTTTTTCAAAAATTTCACAAATACCCTTGGACCAAAATTTTCAAGCATTTGTTTTGTTGTGCATGTCACTTCCTTTTCCCTTTGTGCGTAAACTACTTCTTTTTTTATTCTGTATGCGCACAAAGGGAAAAGGAAGTGACATACACAACAAAACATTAACGCCATATTCATTAAATTGGGAAAACCAGATTCCCAAGTTGTACTTCACCTTAAACCCAGCGTTTTTCTTTAAACTGTTTAAACGCCAGATTTGAAGGTATCAGATTTGATCTAAGCCACTAAGATTTTGTCCCTCACAAATTCCTCCTCTCAGGTGAGAGCATGTGTACCAAAAAAACGCTGCTGAAACTTAGAGCTCGGTTTAAGGTGATCACCTTAAACCTAGCTTATTCCCAAAATGGGCCTTTCTTCCATATTAACAAATATGGTATTTAAATGCTTGAAAATTTCGGTCTAAGGGTATTTGTGCAATTTGTGAAAAAGAAGGGGTATCTATGAAAATATGGCAAACCTCAAGGGTATCCATGAAATTTTCCCTAAAAATAATTACTTGCTGAGGAAAATATACTCTTGCTTTCAACCCAATCAAGAGACAAGATTTCTTATGTCGTTGCTGAAGCTTTTTTAACTTTTCTTGCTTGGGTTATGGGGGGTTAAGCAGGTAGTATGACCCTGCAATCCTGGGAAATTCCAAGAGGTGTGAATCACTTTTCAATGGAAGAATTAGTGAAGGCAACAAATGGATTTGATAAGGCAAATGAAATTGGAGAGGGAGGGTTTGGGAAAGTGTTTGTGGGCAAGTTTCCGAATGGACGTACTTTGGCCATCAAACGAGCAGGCCCTGCCAAATATGCTTCGGCCTCCGGTCATGGTCAGTTCAGAAATGAGGTAGGTGGCTTCTTCCAAAACCCTTATTCCTTACCTGAATTAAAAACTAAATAAATAAGTTTAGTTTAAACTTTTTCTGTTTTTTGGTTGAGCGTGTTTTTTTCTTGGTGTATTAGGTTTCGTTGTTAAGCAGGCTTCACCATAAGAACTTGGTTCGACTGGAGGGATTTTGCGAGGAGGGTAATCAGCAGGTAGCTCTCCCTCCTTTTTTATGTTGGTTTTAACTTTTCTGCGGTTTTGATTATGCTTGTAACGTAAATTAGCACCTGCGTTGACCAGTGACACAGATGATCTCTGGAATTTTTGAAAAATTCAGCAATGACTGATTTCGCTTTGTTGTTGTTGTTCAAAAAGATTCTGGTGTATGAGTACATGAAATTGGGAAACCTTCACAGCCATCTCCATGGAAGCAATAAAGGTACAAAACCCCAACTTTTCTGAACTCCCAAATAAAACTGACGTTTTATGAATCTATGGCCGTTTCACAAGGTTTATGCCAATTATACCACATTATTTTTGGAGGTTTAGAACACCCTGAATTGGTATTATATGTGCTTATGAACACCAAGTAGTGAGCATGGCTTGAGTTTCTACTCTTTCCAAAGTTACACAAATTAATGAAAACAGGAATACTTGTTTGCCCTATGATACACATTTTTTCTGGTAAATTGACACTCTTAATAGAATTAACGGTGTATTTGGTTCGGTTAAAAGCTGAGTTCGGTAATATTGCAGGTGAAATTATGACATTGGATTGGTATAAGAGGCTGGAGATTGCTGTTAATGTTGCCCAAGGTCTCGACTACTTGCATTCTTTTGCGGTACTCTTACTACTACTACTGCAATTACTACTCTTCTCATGATTTCTACCTCATTGATTTGTGTGATTCTCTAGAAACAATAAACCAACAGGTTTTGCAGTATAGCACTCCATATCTACTTCCAGTTGCTGTTATATTATGCACAACCAAGTTTGGTTTGTTTTACAGGGAGTCTCTGCAAATTTTTCAGTGCAGTTTCTTTTGTGAATGAAAGTTTGAGAAAAAAGGGGGGCCTGGTTTGGGCGGTGTTGCAATTGTGAGCGCAGGACCCACCAGTGATCCACAGAGATGTAAAGCCCAGCAACATATTGCTGGACGACAACCTCGTGGCCAAAGTGGCTGATTTCGGCATTTCCAAAGAGTCGCATGAGCTTGATACCCATGTGTCCACTCGGCCCGCTGGCACTGCCGGGTATTCCTCATTCTCTCCCCCCACCTTGTTAAACCCTAAACCCTAAACCCCTAAACCCTAAATCCTAAACCCTAAAATCCTGCAACTTTTGTGATCATGTGCTTGAAACCAGAATTACTACGATGGACTAGGTAACTTAAATCTGGAGCTTCATTGTGGATTACACTACATTCTGAGATCTGCTTTAGGCAGTGAAGAATGTAGTACACTCCACAACTGAGCTTCAGATTTGCATAATTTTCATGAGGATCCTGCAACTGTAGTGGCGATGTAATGTGTTAATTTAATCGATAATTACCTAATAATGTTGTAGTTATTTGCAACACTTTTCTATCATTGCTGACTTCCTGGACAGACTCAATAGACTCTTCCAAGGCTCATAAACTTTCCTTTTTTTGTCACAAAATAAAGACTTGGTACTAAAATATACTAAGAGAATTCGATACTACCGATCCAAAAACTTTAAACCAGAGGTAGGTCAAAATACGTGGCTCTCATCCTATCGTGCCAAATAACCAATCCCTCAAGAAAGGCAAGGATAACTCATAAACACACACTAATAATCATATGGCAGAGTACAGCGAGAGCCTTTTATCTTGGAGTTGGTCTCTTTATTCCTGAAACGAAGGTTTAGGTCAGCCCTCTTAAACCCTAACCGATAATCTTAGAACAGGTTTTAATCCAAAAAGTCCTAATCCAGGCAACTATCAAGCTAAGTAGCCTATGAGGGTGGTTAACATAATGGTGAAGGAAGGTAATCTCGGAAAGTTCTCATGAAGAGTTCTGATTGACTAAAAAAATATTGTACCAAACATTATAATGAACTAATTTTGAAGAGTCCGAAGTCTAGACACAATACGAAACTATGACACAAGGTAAAAAAAAATTGGAAGTTTTGAGATCTTGTACAATCCAAGTTTGCCGTGGTTAGTTAACTAAAAAAAGATGGCTTCTAATTCAACGTGAGTTTTGTGGTTTTTTTTCTTATGGATTTTTCAGGTACTTTGATCCGCAATACTTTCTTCTTCGCCAATTGACCACTGCCAGTGACGTCTACAGTTTTGGAGTCGTCCTTCTGGAGCTCATCACGGGACGCAAAGCTATTGAGTTTCACTGTCCTGAGGAAGAATCCAATCTGGTTGAATGGGTAAGGAAACAATGTCTCCTGGTCTTGCTTTTTTCAACTCAAGGTTTTACATTAATTAGCAGTCTTCATTCTTAACCATGCTCCTCTTCATTCTGATAACCTTAGGTAAAAATGCAAATTTTTCAGTTTTTATCAAATAAGCTGTCCAAAAAGGTCATAATATTTAACTAATGATACAGTATGAAGGAAAATTTGGATTGTACACGGTCGTGGCAATATGGAGAAGTCACTCACATATAGGGTAGTCACACCTTCTCCAAGAATGAAACTTCTGTGAAGAATGAGAAGTAGTGGAGTGGAAATAGGAGTCACTGGGAGAACTTTTCCATGAAGAAGGTATGACTCTCCATTTGTGGGCAGTAGAGAGTGGAGAATGAGTTTACATAGAAAATGATGATGCAATAAGAAAGCAAGTTGCATTCACACACTCAATCAAGGTTTCCAACTACAAGGAGGGTGAAAGCAAGAATAGCAAGATGAAAAAGAGATATGCATAGGCTAAAACTTAACATGCATGTTAAAACTTATTCACGCCCATTCATCTCTTTTAGAGGTGAAGAAGAAAACTTCTCAATGTTTAAAGAATGGGCCCTCAAGGAGAGAGTGCTACGTCCCCATTCTTTAAAGATTGAGAATGGGGCAAAAAAGGTGTGGCTACCCTATTATTTAGAACTAAATTTCCCAAGTATGGATTGGCCTCTTAGTGGAGGACCTCTCCATGCAATTAACACAAGCTAGAACTTGGCCAAAACTCCCAATTTCTCTTTGCCTTTTTGTGCGTCAACTTTTTAACTTTGGAATTAGCTAAATAAGGCATTAATGAACTTAAGAACGCAAGCACAGATTTGTTTGTTGCTCAAATTGATCAACCAAGTGTTGTAGAGATTACTGGGTAAAGTGAGTCATGAAAAGTGAAAAAATTGCATCTGCAAAATTTCTATTGAAATTTTCTGGTATGGGTAGAATTTTATTATGGAAAATTTTTGGGTGCTTGCAGACGAAGGCGAAGATGAAAGCAGGCTACAGTAGAATTGAGAGCGTGGTGGATCCTGAGCTGGGATCAAACTACCCACGGGACTTGTTCATGTCACTAATGGATCTGGGATTGAGGTGTGCTTCTTTTAAACGAAAACTTCGACCCACAATGAAGGTATGCATATATATATTTTTTCAATTTACTTGGTGCTAATTTTAGTAGTCAATTGCCATTTTAAACTAATTTTGAACGGTCCAAACTCCAAAGTCAAGGCAAAGAGAAATTGAATTTGTGTTTGGGACAATATATGGTCTTTACAAATTGCATTGCTTGCAAGAAATTCCTCAGTAGGGAGCAACGACCCATGCTTGTAGAGTTTAGTGCTAAAGGATGAGTATGACATCAAAGATCTGTACAATTCAATTTTGTCTTCATACAATTTTTTTGTGAAACATGGCATCTCTTACTATCTATATACTTAACTCAGACATTTTAGCATCATCTAAATTATCCAATTGAAGCAAATAATGGTAGTTCAAGGTTGACAATAATTTTTTTGACCATCTTACTTTAACCATTAATCATAACCAATAACAACGTTGTGTTCAACATGAGTCTCTTGATGAGCCAAAAAGCACAATCTTCTTAATGCAAGAGCACAAAGTAGAATCATGTTCGCTAACTAAACCAAACTAACTTAGCATTCAAGTCTATAGGCTCTCAAAGAAGTTTGTTAAGTCCATCTTTTCCTCTCAACAATGGGCATATCATCTAGATGTCATATTGAACTAATTTTACACTATAAAGACATATACACATGAACATGGTAATCATGAGATTGTGATGTCATGAGATTCTTCTAAAACCAAATCCTCCAAATACGTCTAAAGATCAACAAAAAATAACTAATTTTGTTTCACTATTGCATGCTCTTTAAGCATGGTTTTTTTACGATTTCTTTTTACCTTTTACATGTTATTTATGCATGGGTTTTTCACAATTTCTATTCACTAAAGTGTTGCATGTTCTAAGCATGATTTTTTTGCAATTTCTTTTCACCTCTGCATGACTGTTCTTTAAGCATGGTTTTTTTGCGATTTCTTTCACCTTTTGCATATTCTTTAAACATGGTTTTTTCATGATTTCTTGACTTTGAACTGTCCAAAATGAGTTAGTGAAACATGGCATCATCTAGCAAGTAACTTTGTGCAATTTTAAAAGAGTTTTTAAAGGGGGGTTTTGGGGGGTTTTGGCAGGTTGTGGTGAGTGTACTGGAGCCATTGTTGCAAGAATCAAAGAGGCCACCATTGCAGAGCAGCTTGAGCACATCAACAACGTCCACGTCAGCATTTTCGCTAGGGGGACATGCCAGAGCAGGCTCCAATGAAAGAGCTTTGTGGCTTGGTCTCCATTCTTGTACTCGCATCGAAATGGAAACTGTGCTGTTCCCTCGCTAACCCGAATTTTTGTGACATATCCCATATTCATTGGTTCTTTCTTTTATTTGTTATTTTACATTTCAGTGAATGCTCCTTTGAAATTGGTATCCATTGCTGAACGTGGTGTACTGTACATTACAGTACATGGATTTTGAGTTACTTCACAAAGACCCATAATTGAGCTCATCATACATCTCATTTTTACCTTCTATTTTGAATTTTTTGAATTGTTTCAGTCTTTGACTTAAATTTGCACTCTTGCAATTCATGTGTGTGTATGTTTGAAACATTTGGAATGTTAGATCTTGTGCTCTTGCATTGCATCGGTATGTTTTCGTTTTGGATCTTTGACTTTGTGTTCATGCAATTCTTCAGTATTTTGTTCTTTTAGTTTGGATTTTTGACTTTGCGCTCTTGCAATTCAAGTGTGTGTTTGTTTGTTTGGAACATTTGGAATTTTGGACCATGTGCTCTTGCAATTCATTGGTATATTTTAGTTTGACTTTTAACTCTGCGCTCTTGAAATTCTTTAGTATTTTTTGTTTTTGTTTGGATCTTTGACTTTTGTGCTCTTGAAATCCTTCAATATCTTGTTCTTTTGTTTGGACCATTGACTTTGCGCCCTTGCAATTCATGTGTGTTTGTTGGATTGGAATATTTGAACTATGTGCTCATGTGATTCATCATTATGCTTTTGTTTGGCTCTTGACTTTGTGCTCTTGCAATTCATGTATGTCATATTTAAGTGGAGTATACAAAGTTCATTGGTAATCATCTAGAATCTACTACAGTTTTGCAGGGCATTTGAAAAGTATTTGCAAAGTATAAAAAGATACTTACAAAATGTTAGGAGATGGATTCAAATCAAATAACACATGCAAAATAAGAAGAGACACATATAAAACATGGAGTGATCTCTTGATGTTTAGAAACATAGAAAGGCCATAATTGCATGAATAATCTATAAGTAGTTAAACATATGCCATACCTGTATTTTTTTAATTTAATTTGTTTAAGAATTTGGACTATGTCCTCTTGCAATCCATGAGTAAGCTTTGTTTGGCTCTTTACGTTGCGCTCTTGCAAACTTTCTTTAAAATTTCATATGGATCTTGGATTGTGCATACTTGCAATTATTGCATGTTTTTGTTTGGATTTTAAACATTGCACTTTCAGGTTTAATGAAGTGTTTAACTATTTCTATACCAGTCATGAAATTTTGGACTATGTTTGACTCTACGAGCAACATCAAGAGCTAGAAAATATATTAAAGTTACAACTTCTATGTCTAGTTGTATTTTCAAATTAGAGAAATTTTTCTTGTGGTCCACACCTATTTTTATATAAACATCAACCATATATTATATGGAATTGATACATGTACCACCCCTTCTTGACTATTCTATCACACCCTACTATATACATTCAATATTTATAATATTAAAATAGGTGTGTATCATAAGAAAAACATCACTAATTTTAAAATACAACTTGACATAGAAGTTGCAACTTTAATTTTGTTTTTTAGCTTCAAATCACGCTCATAGTATCAATTATAAAATTTTAACTATGTTGAGTTTAATTTAGATTTTTTTAAATTGATACTATAAGCAAAATTAAGAGCTGAAAAAAAGAAGTTAAAATTGCATCTTCTACGTGAAGTTGTATTTTCAAATTAGTGATGTATTTCCCATGGTCCAAACCTATTTTAATATTGTAAATATTGAATATATATATATAGTAGGGTGTGGTAGAATAGTTAAGAAGAGCTAGTACATGTATCAATTCCCTATATAGTAACTGTGGTAGAATAGTCAAAAAGGGATGATACATATATCGGTTCCCTTCTACTCCCTCTGTCCCAATATAAAACTCCAAAAAACTTCTCCATGAGGGATTAACTGTATTTTTAGTTATTATGCTAGTGACACATGCATTCTAGAATCAATATACCATCTATCAAATATCTGCAAAATCTCAAGTTTTTATGTTGCCATTTAGACACCCAAATTCCATACAAAAAGTACCATATTTGTACATGGTTTGTGAAGGCTGCTAGCTCCTCATTATTTTTGTCTTTGTACTAATGACACATGCATTTTAGAATCAATGTACCATTTACCAGATGTGTGCAAAATCTCCAACTTTGATGTTGCCATTTGGGCACCCAAATTCCATGCAAAAAGTACCATATTTGTACATTTTGCTAGCTCCTTATTATTAATGATTTAAAGATTAGTAGCAACAATGATACCTCATATGGAAAAGGAAAAGGTTTTTAGGAGAGGAATGCTCTTTAATTGCTTAACTTGCCCCCATAAGATCATTGGATATGACAAACGCTTTCTCAACAATTGAAATTAGCAAAAGAGAGCTCTTTAGTGGGTGAAGAACTATGCCTAATTTGGAGCTTTATATTGGGACAGAGGGAGTAGTTTACAGGAAGGTCAAGAAATTAGATCCAGCACCTCAAAGAGGCATGTGAAATCATCTGAGGACCGTTTTGGTCTTCCGGGCCTGGGGAGTTCAGGGGTCAAAGTAGCAGATGTTGCTAGAAGGCCGAGTGTCTATGGGAAAACTCTAGAACATGGCGGGCCTTTCTCTCACCGAACCCGTCTCTCACCCCAAGTCTGCAGGGGCGGGGCCAGCGTTGCAACAAGCTCTGCGTCGCCGAAGTGTCTGGAGTGGCAGCGATCTGGCTTCGCGCAACGCAAGCTGGCCACCGCCTTGTGGACGTGCATTGCGTGAAGCCCGAATACTGCCATCATCGCCATCAGCAGACATGAATCCCAAAGTCTTGGGGACTGATCACCTGAGTTATCACCTCACTTGGCCCTCCGACGTTGCATCCCCCCTCACTCTCCAGGTGGCAGTAGCCAATACTTTCCCCCTCCTCTGCCGCTCTCACTTGTAAGCTTAAGCTTAGCTTAGTTCGCAAACAATCCTCGTGGTGGACTTCTAACAAAATAAAGTGGTGCTTGGTTTATGGAATTTGCATTTGCACCTATTTGTGTCTATTTAGTAATAAGTTTGCTATTTTCTTTGATCTTAATTAATCGGTGTTTCCTTCCTATTTTCTTCTTCTTCTTCTTCTAATCTATTTCGTGGTGATGAGAGCACGGGCGAGGGACTATTCTTTTCAGAAAGAGTCTTGGTCGCTGTCTGAGAGCTTTTCGGTTTTTAGGTTTTTAGGTTTTTCGGTTTCCTCCTTGTTGTGGTGGTTGTGGATTGCGAAATTTGTTGCTACCGTGAATTTGTTGCTTGATTGCGAAGTTGGAAATGGATTTAGACAAGGATTTAGTGAATTAGGGTTTACTCTGGGGGATACGAGTGGAAAATAGTGTAGTTCATTGTTGTGAGAGTTGAATGGAATGGAAGGTTATGAAGAAGAGGAGTGCGGTGGAGGAGTTGAGGCAGTCGGTGGAGAGGCATCTGGAAAGTGGAATTCAGATCAAGAAGCAACGGTGCCTGGACACCGACAAGCCGTCACTTTTACATCTCTGCATGCGTCAAGCAGCGCTGCATCTGTCTCGACATGCTCAGAAGATCCCGTTCCTTCCCACGAATCTCTCCATCTCTCTCCTGCACGACTTTCTCAGGCGGTCTCCTGCGCCGTCCTACACGGAGCTCAAGATCCTCTGCGAAAGCTCATGGTGCTCGCCAAACTTGAGCCTGAGGGGAGTGCCGCGCTTGAATTCCAAGGGTGTTCAGGAAATATCAGTTTTGTCTAACCTTGTGCAGCTTGATTTCAGAGGATGCCAGTGGCTCGGCAACCTCCATTTTCTCTCTGGTATGTTCCTCGCCATGTTACTGGTGTTTTTTGCAATTACCACCACGTTTTCTGCAGTATGTTCTAAATATATCGCATCGTAGCTCTCATATTGTTTCAAACTCGATTTTGCAGCTTTGAATTCGTTGGAGTGCTTGAATCTGCGAGATTGCTGGTTCTTAAAAGCTGACGACCTTCTCCACATTCGAGGTACACTACCTTTACGTTTTCTAATGTCTTGCAACTGCCCTTTTTTGAGCTATTAGTTTTTTCGCATTTTATTAAGACTTTTCCAAGAGTTGAGAATTGCTTGACAGATAATTATGATGTCATATTAGTGAATATGATGGACTTTTGGTTTTTGAAACTGGGAACCTGTGTCTGACTTAAATGCAGAACTGCCTAAACTGCAGTGCTTGGATGTCGAAAATGTTTCTGCCATGAGTGACGACCTTGCTGCACATACAATTTCAGGTACTACTGCGTTTGTTACGTGGTTAAGGGTGATATGTGCTTTTGATCTCTTATTTTCTTTTGCTGTTCCCCAAACTAAGCTATTGTGCAAAAATGCAGAAACCTGTTGATTTATTCTGTGATACTAATGATATGTTCACACTTGGTGTTAGGAGGGGTATTAACAATATGAATGTAGTCTAAAGGAGTATCCAAATGCATCTAATTTTCCTTTCATTGTACCCCTCCTAACACCAAGTGTGAACATACCATAAGGTATGTACACCCATAAGCGTCAGTGTCCCCATAACCGTCACCTCTGAAATCTTGGAAAATCTGTGGAAGTAAATAGATGTAATGACAAGGATGTACAACATGTGAACATGAAATCTTGAAAGTGGTTATGGGTGCAATGGCAGTTTGCTCTTTAAAAACTCACAACTTATTCTCACAGTATCCAAATAATACATTTGAAAGTGCAAACTTATTATTTTTCTGTTCCTAATAGGATCCTATAATTTGCTAGCTGTCTACTAATACTCATCATGTTCAAAACCCTTAAATTGACGCTTATGGGTGCACCTACCTTACACATCGATCCTAGTTTTTACTTGCAGGATTCTTCTTCAGACATTGACAGGGTTGTGTAACGGGGATGTGCGCAGAATTGAAAAACCTTCGGGCACTGAATGTCAGTGGCACGTGTGTTGGTGACGGTATGGTGGAGCTGCTTACATATGGAAGTCGTTTACATTCTTGGGCCTCCCAGCAAGGAGGAGCTGGAATTGAGGATGTCAAGCTAGTCACTGAAACTGGTCAATATGGAATGCGAAGTCTTATGAGTCAATATCCTGTTTCCAACTTGACATATTTGCGGCTTCAACGCACTCATATAACACATGTAGCTATTGCGCATTTGCTAGGTAAGGTGCACTTGTTTGAACTCTGTAAATGCTAGAAAAAATTACTCTCTTGCGTGTTCAGTACATGATGACTGCAGTCACTGAGTCTTGCGTTTTATCCACTTGTGCAGCAATTCCGGACTTGCAACTTCTGGATGTGCGACTTACAAATGTCACGGGCAGGTCGTTGTTTTCTCTCAAAGGTAAGCTATTAATTAAGCCTTTCATGTCCAAAGTAGAAACAGCAAGTCCACTTTGGAAGCAAACAGTTGATCATGGTCACTTTCAAAACATGTATCTATTTGTTCAAAATGTAGGGCGTGGTTTCTTTGTTCTATCGATACATTCTGTTACCATTGCTTGAAGTTTTCTAGATGGCTTATTTCTACTCCTCTAGATATAAAAGCAGCCATTTCTGGCCTTCTGCGGCACATTTGTAGACTTCAATGTTCTACACAGTGTCTTGCACATTGTTGTCAGGTTGTCTGATGCTAATTTCTCGTTATTCCACAGTGATTCTTATAACAGATATACTAATTCTGAATTTCTATGACATTCCTTGAGAATAATTTGTAGTCTTAGGCTAGGGACCTGTTTGAGACGGTTGTGTAGTAGGGTCTTTGTGAGTGTTGTTTCCAAATGCTTGTATTGAGACAAGGACAAGAATTTCTGGAACTTTTCTGTCAGTTCTCACTCGTTTTCTGATTATTATTTTTTTGGTTTTCTTTGGATTTGGCCTCAACAGCTAAGCATAAGCTGATTGCGCTGCCGAACAATGCAAGAGTGGCAGCTCGAACAAATGCAATGCTGGCTGGAGTCTTGGAAGGGGAGTGTGGTTGCAGAGCTATGACACGACATTGCAAATCCTCCAACTCAGAGAAGGTTCCCGACGAGTTAACGGAGCTATGGCAGCAGGCTTTTGTGCAATTCCTGCAAGAAGCGAGCAATAGAACCTCGTGTTGATTCTGGTCAAGTACCACTCACTCGGAAAAACCAATGAAGGTGAGTATTGTACTCATTCAACTTAGTCCGGCTTATACAAAGTCCAGAAATAACAATCCATATGCCAAAACATTGGGAGATCTCCCAATCTTTTGCATATGTTATATGTAAAATGTAGAGAGATCTATGTGAAACGATGTATGATATGTCCCTCAATACATCACTGGCATTGGTTTGTTTCTTACTCTGGACTTTAGAATTTCTTTGAGTACTAGAAATATGCTGAATTCTACTTTATTTTGATTTCAAGATCCAAGTGAGCTGCTGCTACAGGAGTACTTCCTGCAATAACCTACTTATTTCGCTTTTTTTTTTCTTCTGACACATTGAAGGAGGCGACGTATGGAAAATTCATTTTTGAAGGCAAGGCTGGTGTACGAGCGGCAGTAGCCCAAGCTTGTGTTCAATGTTCTTATGTTTTGGTATTATCCAGACATCCACCGGGTCTTGCGTCTAGAGTCACTGTTTTCTTGATCAAATATTTTACTGAAGGAAATCTTTCTAGGTGTCTTGGCTAGACGTACATTTTTGTAATTGACATGTTGTGTAGAATAGATGTCTTGGGTCACCTTGGCCATTCTTTTCTCAGATTGAATCAATGTATCACTTTCTATTTTCTTTCCGTTTTGAATGGAGAACAGGATTGTGCGCTTTTTTTTGCTTTCGTCCACGCTGAAGTGATTTCATGTCTTTATAACTTTACATATCAACTGCCACTTTTGGGAGAGTGACTAGAAAAAAAAAAAAAAAAAAAACATTATTTTGGAAAATCCAACCGTAGAATCTTGGCCTAGAAGTGAGATATTTACATCCAAAGTGAACAAAAAAGTTTTTTTCTTTACTGTCTGAAATTTTCAGAAGCCTTTGATTATTGGTAACCCAAAAAAATTACTCTACGCAAAGTTGAGGATTTATTTTATCATGTCCAAAACCAAGTTAGGTATGTGTGGGAGAATTTTCAAATGAATTGGACATGTGGATCATACTTTGTAAAATCTTGCAATGCCAGAAGGTTTAGAATTTTACAAATACACTACGCAAAATTGTACAATTTATGTAAAATTTAGAAATCTGAATTACTTTGATCCAAAAGGTGAAAACCAAGGAATCTTAATCTATTACAACTTAGAAAAAAAAAAGTAAAAAAACAAACACACAAAGAGCTCAAAAAAGTAAAGCAAAAAGTTTTACAAGGGGGGAAAAGGAATGGAGGTTTGGGAGTCCCATACCTACTTGCAAACTAAAACTTCTCATAACTTTCACCTCATTTATTATAATTGAATGATTCAAAGCTTCCCAAATACATATAAACCTAAAGAACCAATTTCAAAAAATAAATATAAAATAATTTCAATTTTTTTTGGCTGCCCAATAGTCTCCTGTTTTTCAGCTATTCATGCATAACTTCTTCAATAAATGTCAAAATGAAGAAAAAAATTACATTCCCACGTAGATCTTTGAATTCCTCACTTTCAAAAAAAGTTTCAAAAAATCACACAAAATAACTTAACCATAGGTACATGCCCAAAATCCCACTTGTCCCCCAAAGGGACAATGGTCCTTTACGGGTTAAACCTGGAAGTCCCTAGTGTAAGAATAAGGAATTGAACTTCCATAGCATATTTTTATTTCTTTATGTTCTGCTGTTTTTCTTAAAGCTTTATCGATGATTTATTTCAGTCTATATAAACAGGGAACCAAGTGCATTTAACCATATTAGTATTTCCTGGTAATGGTCATAACTGGATATTTCTTACTCTGGGCAGGCCTTCGTGGGTGCAATATTTGTTAGATTCTTGTGGATTTTTTACTACACCTGTGTTTCGCTACTACACCGAATATTGCGTTTAGGTTGCCCCTACACTAAATAATAATTTATTGATAACACAGTAATTTTTATCAATAATTACTGCAATTGTAAAGGATCTAGCAACAACAAAGCTATAGACGGAAAAACAAACTAGGGGTGTTTAGGTTGTAGACCATGTGAAATTGTAATATATAGTGAGTTGCGTGGGTCTCTAAGTGACCAATCAATGAGTCATGAGGTAGCTTTTCAAGGCAAGGCAACCTAATTATCAACCCTTGAGTGCTAGATTGGTCATTGTGACAATCCTTGTACAATTGTTCTATAGTGTTCCATAGTGGTATCAACAAGTGCCTTGCCATTACAATATTATTTCCAAATATTGCAAAAGTCAACAGTACATGTTGCCGTCATGAAAACTGCAAGAAGGATAGCATGAGACCTAACACCATGTATTTGAATCTTCTCACAATTTCTATTACCTAAAAACATGAGTATGTCTAATGATATCACTTTTTTCTTTCCATGATAGACCATGTATTTATGATCACTTTTGAAAAAAAGATGAAAAATAAAAAATTCCATTTTGCACAAAAAAATTTGGACGAAGCTGATGCAAAACATCTGCCTAGGCCTTTATGGGTTAAGGCAACCTATATACAATATTTACTGTACCTTCCTTGTCTAGTATGAGAGCAATCCAAATTGTGATTCAAAATCATACTTCATTGTGCTTTTTTTCTTTTATCGAGGGCAAAGGTGAGCAATAGCTTAAGATTAACCCATTAAGGACCACGCGACCATATTTTGGTCGCTAGGAGTGGTTTTTGGCTTGTAGGTTGAAATCGCTCAATAATTGGGAATTTGGTCTTGAAGTACGCATGTGATCACAAGAATTTTGCATCCATTTAACAAAATAACAATGCAATTGGGTATGTGAGTTGACAAATAATGGTGTTTATACGACATGGTTTCAAAATATGTATCCAAGTTTTGTCAAAGATGGATCAAAGCAACAACATAATACATCAAGTATGCAAGAAGAATGTCAAATTTCAATTGCACAATTCTAAAAAATTTCAAATTGCTTAAGAAATTCACTTGTATTGTTTTCCTATACGGTAGTAGTATAATTGTAGTATTTGAAGATCTATTGAAATTTTGTTGTCATTTTGGCTTTAAAATTTGTCATCCTACATTTAAGGCCAATTCTTGATTGTTTTCACCAATCAGATTTTCCAAAATAATTATCAATTTTCTTGTAGAACCATTTTAGGGTAGCAAAGAAAGTGGGTTTTTTTACCCTTTTTGTTCACTTAGCTACACCTTGTGATTGTTGTTTTTGTCTATTTTGTGTGAAATTAGTCTTGTTGGAAAGGTGGGAAACCTTGCTTTCTAGAAATGTAAGGCTCTTCTCAATCAAAGCTTGCATGAAAGGTTAACATTCAAAACTAAACAAGAATGAAACACAAGAGATTTTCCCCATACGGCTCACTCAATCATTATAATATTTCATCTCCAACGGTAGATCTAGCTGAAATTTTGGTGCTTTAAAGCAAACAAGGTGCACTTCCCATTTGTACGGTTGGATTATTGAAAATGGGTCCATATTTGAATCAATTCCAAATCTAAGCTTACAGCCGCTTTTTTCAATGGATTTTGTGAAAATGGGTGTAGTCGTTAAAGAGTTAAGGTACGTAGGAGGCTTATGAATGGACCACCTAAGGGCTGAAACTGAATTTTGGGAGGTGAAAATTCTTGAACTATTTTTCAGTAAATTTTTCTTGAAAGACAAGAAGAATTGACATCTAACCCAAATTGTTTCATATTTTTTGGAACTTTGTGGAATTAGTTGTAAAATTTTGAAGTGAAAAGGCCATAGGGCTCTAAAATGATTCACTTCCTCAAGTGTACTCTGTTTGTACATTTTTGAAATTTATGAAAAACACCATATACTCATGAAATATATTTGAGAAGATGGACAGTTTTAGAGCCTGAGCAAAATATGAGCCTCCTACCTTAGGTCAAAATATTTTTGACGGTTGCTTCAATAGCATGGCCAAAAATATTGACGTTTTTGACATCTCTGCCAACACGTGTGAAATGTGGGCAAGATCATGCAGACAAATGTCTAACCAAATGGGAAAGATCATGCACCCTTCAAAGCCAATCCTTTGAAAATGAACTTTTTGAATCACTTTGTACAAATGTTCTTCTCCAATTAGTCTAATATTCACACAAGTTCTTAACACACTTATTCAACATAATCTCTCAAATGTCACAAGTCATATCAATACATGGTTTGACTTACAACCACCCAAAATTAGTTTTCCTCCTTTCGTCAATGTTTGAAACTATAAAGAAGCGCCATCTTTGCATGGTTTAATGGCTTGAAAGGAAATTATACCTTTGCTTTCTAAAATTTGGCATTTTGCATTTCCAACCTCTCTTTCGTTGTTTCCATACTGATCTGTTTTTTGAAAAATTCAACCAATCTTTTCATTTAGTTTCAAGTTTCCATGGGTGTTTTGCAATATCAATCATTACACTAAATGCCGGTTCTCTTCAAACATTGGTACCATCTTCACAAGGGTACGATTATGACAAATACATAACCAGTTGACTTTGAGATCAGTCCTTTAATTGTACCAAAAAAATTCTCCTGAAAATCCAGGACATAGTTGTAGAAGCAAATTTGGACCTAGAAAACCAAGTAAGACTTTATAGAGAGGTGTTAAGTTAGGATGTGTTTACACCAGAAGAAAATAAAAAATAAACGATCGGTTCATAACAATTTCAAATGTCCCAATACATTTGTAATTGAGTCATTTCATAATCATTCTATAGTTGTTCTGCACATTTGTATTTGTTGTAGACTAGTTGTGTAGGACAAGTTTTCCTTCTTGTGTTTGTTTGAAGTTGAATTTCATGTAATTCCTAATTTTGACATTTTTTCTATTTTGATTGTGCTAACTTTGAGTTAAAAACTCAAAGCATCATTAACCCTAGACAAGGAATGGGACTATCACTTCAATTCTGTTGGAGGGGGCCAGTTGTGTGGGAGAATGAGATACTTTTAGGGTTCCAACGTAACCATAGCAATGCATAACCAAGAGATAGCCATGTCACCTCTTTGGACGGAAAATTTGCTCAATTTCCAATGTCTTGAGACTTCCATTGTAATGTTTGATTGAATGACACATTACTTGTAGCAACTCGCAACTTCTCAACAACAACTTACAAGAGGTCACAAGAGATCTTTCTCCTATGCCTGGATTTGCAATGAGAAAGGGAAGATTTGAGTTGTGCTATTACAAAATTTTGGGGCAAGCAGCAGGACAAAAACGCCTAGTTTCCAATCCCAAATCCAATGTATAGGTTGATGATGCTCCTAGTTCTAAACAACGGCAAGATATTCAAAAAGCTGAGGGTGTGTTGACATGCAGAAACTAAGAAATGCCATATTCGTTAAATTGAAAAATTCAGATTCCTAAGTTGTATCCTAATGCCCAATTTAATGTGGTCACCTTAATCCCAAAATGTTACAAAATTCCCAATTTAATAAATATGGCGTTAAGAGCTACCGCGTTTGCAGGTGGGCTTGATTTTGTGCGTCAACTGTGACAGGGAATTGGATGGAGTCTCGGAGGCACCAAAGTCTCCGACTAGAAACTTTACAGTTGTTGCAGAAGCAATTTGATATAGCGGGGCTACAGCGGCTGGGTGAGAGCGTCTCCACTCGCACCGGAAAACAGGTTGGTGAGATTCTTGGACGAAAAGAGGATAATTAAGGTCCAGTTCAGACTAGCAACCAGTCGAGACACGGAAATCGGCACCCCATTTGGTGTTTTGCCCGATAGAAACTTTTTTGTGAAATTGTGTGTCATCCAAGAGTGTGCCTCTGCTGGAAAAGTTTGGTACCAACCTTGGAGCAGGTTCACTATCTTGGCCGTTGACGTGGTTATATAGGGTGGTCCCCACAATGGTGAAGATGGATGTAAAAGTACCAGACAAACCCGCAGTTTGAACTCAACAAGGAGAAAAGCCAAATTTCAACCAATCATGTTCGAGAAATTTTTGGCTGGTCGCTAGTCTGAACCGGGCCTAATGCATGGATTTTACTAAAAGATTATCTTTTGACATGGTAGAAATTTTAGTTTCTTTGTGCACAACACTCTTTCAAAGATTAGCTTTCTTTGTTTTATATTGGTGTGGCCCAAGGTTGTCACAGTGGACCGCCCATCTGCCCAAAGTGCCCGATTGAGCTTATGTCTTGATGTAGGCAACTTGTAGTTGATTTCAAAAAATGATAAATAAATGACAAAAAAAAACTTACTTTGTACATGTTGGGGGACACTCATTATTACCAACATGAAGTCAAAACATGAATCTAAAACCATATCACATAATAAAAATGAAAAATAAGATCTGAATCTTTTCTTTTTAGGTCAAAAATCCTAAGAATGTCCTAAAAAAACGAGAGCCGACAAGTCCGACCACCTGCCTAAACTCGCCCAAAGTATCGCCCAAAGTAACAACGCTGGTGTGGCCTGGCCTTGAGTGCAATGCAAAATGAAAGAGAGATCCATAAAAGCTAGAGTATTGGAAAATTGCTCCTTCAAACTTCGTTGATCATTGAGAATGTAGGATCAGTATGGCACTGTTTAAGAATTACTTAACCATCGGTAGAACACGATATTCATTAAAGTGGGAAAATGCAATTCCCAGGTTGTACTTCACCTAAATCCAAAATGTCACCTTAAATCAAATTTGAAGGTATCAGATTTAGTCTGAGTCACTAAGATTTTTTCCCTCGCAAATTCCTCCTCTTAGGTGAGGGCATATGTACCAAAAATAACGTTGAACTCGGTTTAAGGTAATCACCTTAAACCTTCAAAAATTCCAAATGTGGCCACAGTTCCCAGTTTATTGAATATCATGTTGTAGGTATTTGGTGTCTGCTATGAACTCTAGGGTTGACTCTGAAAGCAAACTTAACCCCTAAAGGGCCCTTGGGCTCTGGAGATACAATACCAAATACGGTCACAACCAATATTCAGAAGTTTGAATTAGCTAAAAATTAAGTGTTACATGACTTACATCCATATATATTGAAGGGTTGTATGATGGTGGGTGCATAAAAAAATTTGGAAAGCCCTCATAGTAACTCAAATAAGTCTGTACATACGACCGTACATACGGTCGCAAAGGGCTTTCGGGCCGTTCAAGGGTTAAGATTCTTTGTGGCAACCCTACTCAAGGCTGGAGCACATCAATCCGCAATTGCTTCCAACTTTAGACAATCGGACTTCGGAGTTGTTGCTCTACACTTTATATTGCATTTAGGTTGCCCAACACTAATTTCTTCAAATTTTGCACTATAATTCAGCAGCAATTACAGCAAAATTTATATATATATATATATATATATATATATATATATATATATATATATATATATATTATATATATATATATATATATATATATATAAAAATAAAGTTCATGATAACAATAATGATATAGCAGAAAATCAAATAAGCTGCTTCTTGGCTGTAAACCATGTGAAATTCTAAAATTTAGAGAGTTGCATGTGCCTCTAACTCTCCAAGTGGTCAAACATGAGTCATAAAACAACCTAATTGTTAAGATAGCCTAAACGCACTATTTGGTGTAGCTCAATTCAAAAACCAAGCTAGCTAGCGAGTACTAAGGTGGAAGCACCCATTGCCACCACACCCCCATTCCCAACCAATAGGGTGGGGTATTTCCACCATGGAGCAAGGATAGGTGCTTTGGAATGTGTTTTTTCTGTCCTTTTCAAGGTTGGGGCTACTTAAGTCATGCCACATGTCCCAAAGTGAGGTAGGAAGTAATGAGTTGAAAGTAATTTGGCTAGTATCGGAATTGCATACATCAAAACATTGGTAATGGGTGCAGAACACTTTTTGACTCCCAAAATTCATAATAATTTCAATTTTGCAAATGAAATTTGAAAAACTTGCAATCCCAATATTTCTTGTCTTCCTACATGGAAAAAAATATGTTTTTAACGCATTACTTGTTAAATTGGGAAAAACAGAGGTACCATTTTGTACTCCACCTTCAACCCAAAAAGTCACCTTAAACTAGATTCAAAGGTATCAGATTCAATTTAAACCACTAAGATTTTTTCCCTTCCAAATTCCTCCTCTCAAGTGAGGACACATGTACCCAAAAAAAAATGTTGAGCTCTATTTCAAGAGGCCTCCTAAAACCTTCAAAAATCCCAAAATGTAAACTTTTTCCCAATTTAACGAATAACGCTTTTATCTTTTTTTGCCTCAAACTCTTTGTAGTTTTCTGTAGAATCGCCTAAGTTATCGGATATGGGTGCTTTCTACCTTATTTACAAGGGCGCGCAGTGATTGGCTAAGTGACGCAGCTAGCAAGCTGGCTTGGCGACCAAATTCAAATAAATTGCTACAGCGCTCCAGCTAGCAACATAGAAGCTTTGACAAAACAGCCATCGACAGAGTTTACCCACCCTGGCTTTCACACTATCATGTCGAAAGGCAACCAAGGTACTAAAAATAGACTACCAGAACTACCGTTACTTTTCAAAACTCTTCAGTCTTCATGTGTGAATCGATCGCTCTGGACTCCGGAGGGGGAATAGCGTAACTGACCGCTCTAGCTACTGTAGTTCAATGTCTTCAATCGAGCTTGCTCTTTCGAATCTCCGGTCAAGCATTAAAAAGCTGCAGATTCAGTTGAACCTGATCTTGTGAGGACCGAGCTATTTGTGCAGTTTGAATGGTAACGAACGTTCGAGGCTTCATGAAACAACTTACGACGAAGATGAGCCCTGCCAATCCCCTGGTCGTCTTCGTCAATATTTCTAACGCGTGCCGTAAATGAGACAGCCATTTTTAACCCCTGTGGCCTGTGGCCTGCATAACATTGTTAACCTTCAGTGAGGGGGTCCCTTTTCCTCCCCAAATATGAGGAATCCCCAGCAAATGTCCATTTGCTAGCTCTCGCTGAGGATCAATGAATTTTGAGGATTTATAACCAAAGGCTCCTCCAGGTGAGGCTGTGAGTGCGTGCAGGCGTTCATCATGTGGACAATGAAAGTCTCAAACAGGGTTGGGAGCAGTGTTTTATTTTTTGTTTTTTTGTCAGGGTAGAGCGACTCGCATCCTAGAATGCACGCAGATAAGGAAAATATGGCTATAATTGAACTGAATGAATGAAGTGTGCTTGTTCATCCAATAGGTTTACTAATGTAATCTACTTTCATCCAAAAACTGACAAATCTAAAGTTTGCATAAGTAGGGAGTTGGTAGTTTCATCCACTTTTTAATCCAAAATTCTTAATTTAACATTTGCTAGGGCAATTTTGAGGTAAGATTTTGGCAAAAATTCACCAAACAAATAAATGCTTGCTCGGAGCACAAGACATGGATCAAGTATGTTACTTTGGGCAAGATTTGGCTATCGGACAGCACAAGTGAATGCACAAAACACATCTTTTAGGATCTTTGACATAGAAAGGGAAGAATCTAATTTTTTTTTTTCATTTTTACTGCTGTGAATGATATGGTTTTAAATCCACATTTTGTCTTCATGTTGGTAACAATAAGTGTCACGAGCATTCATGAAGTAATTTGTTTTCATCATTTTTGATTATTTATTTGAAGTCAACTATGAGTTGACTACATTGGAGTATTTTAATGGACATGAGCTCAATTAGGCACTTTGGATGGACAAGCAAGCGGATAGACCCCAGGGTGGCAACTATTGTATAATGTGCAGGGGGGACTATTTTGAGAAAGGATAAAAATGTAAAATGACATGTATACTTCAAATTTAAGAAATTATTACAACCTCAAAAGAGCTTATAATAAAAAATTTATAGGTAATAATGAAGTTTTAACACTAGGATTATTAGAATTTTTTTAGAAGAGTATTTAAGAAATAATAATTAATAATTTCAAAAATGAGTTGGGGGTCTGTGTGGTGCTACATGTTTGAGAAATTCTTTGTATTATAAGTTCTTAAAATGACTTTTGAGAACCTAAAACTTTTATGATTAGTATAAAAATGATACCATTGGAATCCTCTGAATGTCTTCTTTCTTACTATGTTCCTATAACTTACTTAATAAAACAACTTGTTCCCTTCTTGTACATTAGAAGGGTTAAGAAAACCCATGTCTTTGTATTGTGAGTTGCCACACCGGGGATAGACAAGCGATCCAATGTGAAAACTTGTATCCAAGTAAGCTTCCACGTCTTTGTATTGTGAGTAGCCACACCGGGGATAGACAAGCGGTCCAATGTGAAAACTTGTATCCAAGTAAGCTTGAAAGCAAACTTTGTGTATTTTTCTACCCATGTTTGAGGAGAATCTACTTTTAGAGTATAGTTAGCAGGTGAAAATGCAAAGAACCGGTTGAGTCACTTAAAGTCCATGGTGACCTCAATATATAATGTTTTACTAGATCTGGTATACTGCACACACCAGTTTGTGGACTTGTTGCAGTAAAAAAACATTATACTTTCTTTTGAACGGGGATTAAAGTAAAAACATGCCCATCTTTGCAGGTTGCTTTGACCTCCATGTAGAGTGGTGTGCAATCCAGAGCCCTTTGAAATGGATTCAAAATTTTCAAAATTGGTTTCTCAATGGTAGATTTGAAATTTCTATTATTGCGCCATATTTTCATTGAATTTGAACAACCTAAAATCCGTAAATAACAACCTTGTAAAATACATGCAATACATAAAGAAATCTCCCTTGTTTTGTTTATATATATTGGAAGTCGTTTTTATGTTTTACCAAAACATCAGGAGTTTTTTCAGTTGGGACTTGGGAATGAAGTGAAAAACCCAAATTTTAGGTTACGCAAGTAGTCTAGATCAGTGAAAAACTTGAGCTTTTCCACCTAGTCCACAAATTGGAATGTTTTTAGACAATTTTTTGCCAAAATCTTACTTCAGTTTGACATTGGGGACCACAACGCTACAGAAATTTGGTGTACGTGGAGGAAATTGACAAATTTCTCCCAAGCAAACACCAAGCAAACACCATGTTAGTCAAATTTTGATTGAAGGTTTAACGCCATATTAGGTAAATTGGGAAAAACAAAGGTACCATTTTGTACTCCACCTCAATCCAAATAGTCACCTCAAACCAGATTCAAAAGTATCAGGTTTAGTCTGAGCCACTAAGACTTGTTTCCTCACAAATTCCTCCTCTCAGGTGAGGACACGTGTACCAAAGGAGCTCAATTTGGGGTGATCACCCCAATTTTCCCAAATTTTCAAAAGTCCCAAAATGACCATTTTGACCCAAATTACTTAATATGGTGTTGTTAATGATATTAGTAAGTTTTATGGATGAATGTGCACACATGGATGGATGATTCCATCGATTTCTTTTCCTCACATGCTTGCATTCTTGGGTACATGTTGTGGCACGGTGCCACACTGCCACCCAAAAAAATCTTGATGCTGAGGCCACACAAGCCAAAACAACCAATTTGGGGCAAATGAAGAAATAAAGTGTATTTTTTTTTAAACCAGAGGAAAATCATGTTGCTCAAGGTCTCATTTCTCATTCTACCAAAGATAACCACGGTTGTCACATTGAACAAATTGCTCGTCCACTTGCCCGTCAGCTCCATACACACGATTGAGGTCGTGTCCATCAAGTGTAGTAAACTCATACTGAGTTGATTTCAAAATATGGTAAAGCACTTATCTTGTACATGCTCATTACACACATGGTTGCCAACATGAAAGTAAGATGCAGATTTTAAGCCATCTCACGTAGTAAAAACAAAAAACATAGTTTTGGTTTTTTTTTTAAAGTTAAAAACCCTAAAATGCAACATTGAACAAACATGCCTGCTTGTGCAGTCTAGATTGCCTATACAAATCTTCTTGTTTGTCCTCTTTTGTCTTTTGACCAAATCTTGCCTGAAGTAAAAACCATAAAGATAACCTTTCCATCATTCAAAGATAAGAGGTTGGATATGACAGTTTGTGAACACAAGTTTGAAACATACTAGAAAGTTGGACACAAATATTAAAAAGAATCTAACTTTACACCAAAAAGTAAATGCCGTCAAATGCCGATTTGAAGGGCTAGGGCTAGATGGCATGCCGTTTTGGTTGGGGCCCGTGCCTAACACCCTGCCCGGCCCTTGCCCGGACCATTTTCTCTCTCCTCTTGAACTCTGAACTCTAACCTTCACTTTTCAAACCTTGTGTTTGAGCCCCTTCACTTGCTATTGTGCTTCTTGAAACTTGGTTTGTAACTGGTTCTTTCATTGATGTGCTCATGAACTAGTTACTAACCAAGTTTCAAGAAGTACAATAGCAAGTGCAGGGGCTCAACCGCAAGTTTCGAAAAGTGAAGGCTAGAGTTCAGAATTCAAGAGGAGAAAAAAAAAAATTTGGACAGGAGATGAGCAGAGCTGGGCAGGGTGTCAGGCACGGGCTTAGCCAAAACGGCATGCCATCTAGCCCCAGCCGAGTTTTAAACTGCTATCTATTTTGGTGTGGCATGGCCGTGATGTGCAGAACACCAAGGCACCAAGCCGTATCACCAAACCTTCCCAAACAGGTTTGTCTTCTCAGTTTCTAAATGTCGCCCTCGTTCACACGCACTTTCAAAAGTCAGATACCATTGTCTGTATTTCCCAGTCTGAGACTGCGAGTAGGATTAGTAAAACAAAGCAATTCCAAAGCCAACTTCATCTGGACTCTGAACTTGAACTACCGGCATTTAGTATTCTGTCAGCTGGTTGAGAACTTGAGATTGCAGAAAAGCCGGTTGAATTTGAAACTACTGGCTAAAAATCGGTCGAAGTTCACAGAAAAAAAAACATTAATTATAGTATAATACTAACTTACAGTAAAAAATTTGAAACATCCGGTGCCAACAGGTGCCATCCGGTGAAAAACAGGTTGAAAATGGAATTTATGCCAGATATTAGCCGGTCAAGCCAAACTTTCTCCCCAAACAAGATCTAAAAAGAACCAACCACTAATTCAAAGCTAGCCAGTTGAAATGAGAATAAATGGTTTACAATTTATTAGCTATGGCTTAAAAATATTGAATTTTCATATATATGAAATAGAGAAAATAACCGAAATAGTTCCTTGATAATTCAACCAAAAAAACTCAAATATTTCCCTGACCTTGCCCCGAACGATCGTTTAGAGTATGGATTCTCAGGCACGGCAAACTTTGTAAAGTTTGTTCTAAAGTACAATATCTGGAAACCCCCACTGCAACTCTCAAATTATCCAAAATTAGATTTCAGGGGCCCAAGAAAATCGTGCACCTCCCATGGCTCATGGGTCCGCGGGTAATGACAAACCCTAAAGGTCCCTTCGATCTCCATACAGACACCCACATCAGTCAACAGACATTCAATGAAGTGGGCCCAGTTACCCTCAGTTTATCCGCTGAAAAGGGCCACGCCAGCTGTCGCAGTCCATCCTCCATAATATCACCATACTGCATATTGCGTTTAGGTTGCGCCATACTAATTTCTCGATAGTTTACACTGTATAAATACTGACCAATACTACATGATATTACAGTGATTTTTAGCAATAATGCAATTTTAAAAAAAGGTCTAGTAACAACAACAAAGTTCCAAAATATCAAACTAGCAACATCTAAGTTGTAAATCATGTGCAGTATTAATATCCAAAGAGTTGCATGCACCTCTAAGTGGTCAAGCAATAAGTTATGAGGTGATTTTTTAGGGCAACCTAAATGTGCTATAAAGTGTAAGTCACGCAATAAAAAGATATTGTAACAGAATTTTTTCAACCTATGAAGCACTTGGGACAAAACCTCTCCATGCAATTTCAATCATCTTCTTAAGTTACACTAAATAGTGCATTTAGGTTGTCCCAAAGGACTAATTGTCTGTTGGGGGGACAAAATGGGATTTTGGGCATGTACCTATGGCTAAACTACTATGTGTAATTTTTTGACTTTTAACAAGATATTCATTAATTTGGGACAAAACGTTCATTTTGGGACTTTTGAAAATTTGGGAAACTTGGGGTGATCACCCCAAACCAAGCCCCTTTGGTACACTTGTCCTCACTTGAGAGGAGGAATTTGAGGGAATAAATCTTAGTGGCTCAGACTAAACTTGATACTTTTGAATATAGTTTGAGGAAACTATTTTGGATTGAGGTGGAGTACAAAATGGGACCTATGTTATTCCCAAATTAATGAATATCTCGTTTTTTTAATAAAAAATGGTAAAATTCAAAGATTTGCGTGGGCATGGCTGCCAAACCTCCCCAAATTTTCCGAACTTTATTTTTTATTTCTTCAAAAAATGTCAAAATGAAGAAAACATTAGATGCCCAAGCAAATCTTTGAATTTCCCATCTACCATAAAAAGTTTCAAAAAAGCACACAAAGTAGATTAGCCATAGGTTCATGCCCAAAATCCCATTTATCCCCCAAACGGACAGTTAGTCCTTTAGCAATTAGGTTAGTACCTTATCTCGAAAAGTCAGCTCATGATTCATCAATCATCACTTGGCCACTTGGACGCACATGAAGCTCTTTAGATACTAGAATTTTACATGATTTACCACATTGGCATTACTAATTTGCCTTTTGAATCCTCAAATTATTAAATTTTGCAATGATTACTATTGAAACTTATAATAGTATCACTAAATAGTAGTATCACTAAATATTTATGTAGTGTAAAATGTAGAGAAATTAGAGTGGGGCAACCTAAATGCACTACTTAGTGTAGAGAATTCACATCAAAAATATGATTTTGAGTAGTAAGAATTTGGAATTCCATCTACGTAAAATAGTATAGGTTGGGCTTGAAGGGGTCAAGTCCAGAGGTGATATTAGGGGGCTTCAAACATGAAATCTGGCCCTTGAACTTCTCACCTTACAAGATCTCCGTGCACTAGTGAATGGTTTTTGTTTCCTTGCATGCGCAAAGTTTGAGACACCCGTGAATTTGCAAAAGTTTATGCTAAAGAAGTTTTGGGGTTTGAAAATGCAAGTGCATGAGCCCCGGGAAGCCACAAAAGTGCGTTTCTGAAGTCCACTCCTCACGTGAATCATGTTAGGAGTGAAGTCCAGAAGTGAGTCACGTCACAGTTCACTAGTGAATTCAGAGAGCTGAATCGCTACGTGAGTCACCTGCAAAAGTTTAAGTTTGAAGCCCCCTATTATGGAAGAAGGCCCTTCCGCCTGGGCCCCGCCGCCCCGGTCACTGCATCAAAGCTCTCAAAAAGTAGCAGTCCTGAGGGAGGCCGCTCTGGTGACGAAGCTGGCTGCCACATGCACGTCGCTTTCCCCGTCACACTGATAGAAACATGACGCTGCTAGATTTAGTGTACAGCTCGATATAGAAAAAGCGTGTGACCATCTGAGCCCACCTTTCTAGTCAAATCAAACGCACCCCTACAGCACCTGCAGACTCTGCAGTTGTATAAATACCGAAATTGCACGAGCACTCTCCGATAACTGGCAAGTGTCACCCCGCCACAGACAAACTTCAAGAGCCACAAAGTACTTGAGCTCTTTCTACTCTCTAGAGTCTACTACACTTCGCTATATTCCAAGTGTCGTTCCATTTGCACCATTTCTAGAGCACTCTTTCGAAAAGAGAAAAAACAGTCTGGGTCTTTCAGATTCAGTTGAGAGTTTTTGGCACACTAGGACGATTTACGTTGAAGTTGAGATTGAGAGTAACGATTTTGGGGTTGAGAGAATTTGGGACTGAAGGATTTTGGGACTGAAAGATTTTGGGGTTGAAAGAATTTGGGGTTGAGAGATTTTGGGGGTATAGTTGAAGGGTGGAATTAGACTGAGGTGGTAGAGTTGAGAATGACAGCAGCGCTGGTGTTGCCAAATGATCAGTGGGGGGGACGCGACGACAATGTGTTCGTCGAGAAGAAGGAGTACATGGATGCGATGGCACATTACTGCTTTGGGATGGAGGAAGCCTCGGAGGATATGATGATGCAGATGCTTGATCAATCAGAGAGCGCGTTTGCAGTGCCGGACTGGCTGCCCACCCCGAACGCCAGCTTCAACGTCGACTACGGCAGTCTCTTCAACTTCTCTCCACTCCCCGATCTGCAAGGCGTGTCGAGTACCGGTCACGAGCAGAGCAGCTACTTGAGTGACGACGTCGTCAGTGGAGCGTCGCCACATCAGCAGCAGCAGCAGCTCAGCAGGGCGACTATGGTGTCGCAGAACTTGAAGAAGAGGCTGGGCTCCAACTTCGCCGCTCAAGTGGGCGCCGTCGTCAACGTGAGGCCGTGTCGCCCCAAAGTCCAGTTGTCTAGACTCACTATACCGGGCGCTATACCAGGCGCCATCGCGTCGAAAGCTTCACGTGCACGAGACGTTGCGAATACCGTGCTTGATACCGTGCCTGATACCGTGCCGGATACCGTGCCTGCGGAGCAACAGGTTGTGCTCACTCCATCAGGTTCGAAGCGGGTGCAGTTTCAGGCTCCAGAGAGCTACGGCGTTGATGACGAGGCAGTGCACACGACGAACTGCGAGATGCCTACCAGTGTTGTGGAGGGAGCATCCGCTGCAACGATAGTGCCCGCGGCAGGAGCATCAGTAGCGCCGCAGCCCCAGCGGCAGCCGCATTACAGGGGCGTGCGGCAACGGCCATGGGGCAAATACGCTGCGGAGATACGCGACTCGGCGAAGAACGGCGCGCGCGTGTGGCTGGGGACGTTCGATACCGCGGAGCTGGCGGCATTGGCGTATGACCGGGCGGCGTTGAAGATGCGCGGCTCGCGGGCGCTCCTCAACTTCCCGCTCAAGGCCACCACGGCACTGTCTAACCCGGAGTCGTTCCCGGCTCCGCCTGTCTCCTCGTCTTCCAGTCGTAGAGCTCTCCTTAGCAACGCCAACACGCTTAACTACACAGCACGGTATCCACCTGTTTGTGCTAAGACGAAGAGATCTAGCTCAGGTCCGGTGGAGCCAGCCAAGCGGCTACGAGTGGAGGACATTGTCATACACTGACATGTCAGCCTTCGCGCACATTTGCTTGCCTCAGATCAACGACCAGTGCATGCTAGTGTCACGCACAAACTCGAAACTCTCTAGCATCTCGTCGAGTCCTGCATTGCCTGATCATTCCAAGGTATTCGATACTGAATTCCAGGCACGAGAAGACTTCAAGAGCTCTTTCTCAACAGTTTTGCACCAGGATTACTACGTCATAGTTCAGTTCAACTGTGTTTCAGAGGTTGTAGCTCGAGAACACAGCATTTTGGAATGGGTCAGAGAAAATGTGCAAAAAACTAATTTGCAGTAATCGACTGTTTTCGTAATGCCGATGGCATACTGCGAACTAGTTTGATGGCCACGTCATGTGAGAAATCTTGAGTTGTGATTCGGCTCTTGAAGTTAATGTTCTGATCGCCGAGTTATGCTAAGCGTATCTCTTGCGAGCAAGGATTCCGGCCACTTATGTACCATAGAGAGAGAGAGAGAGCATTTTTGAGCATGCACCTCGCAGACAGCTCTGTAATACAAACATCTAACTCTGATATCTACATTTTTGCAATAATTTGGGATTACGGAATTCTGCTTATGAATGTGCTTGAAAGTTTGGAAAAATGGGTTTAGTTCTTTACTAATTAGATTCAACTTGTAAATGGAGTGCGTGACGTTATTAACCTGTGCAGAAACCTCCTTGAATACTCATCTCTAATTTGAAAAGCCACAAGAAGTAGTATTTTTTTGTGTTTTTTCAATAGATGGAATCATGGAAGGTGTGGTTTTGTTACTAGAACATGAAGTGAATATTGGAATGATATTAATTGGATATGTAACGATGTAACATACGTGGCAGAAATCAAGATGTTTTTCAACTTTCTGTGAGGGAAATTGAAATGAACTTTTGAATATAAACCTGTTTTTGAAAAGTCTACTCGAGAAAATGCACAAATTTTGCCACATGTTTGTTTAACATGCTTTGTTTGTGCCATTTTTGTGTAGTTTTTTTTGTAGAGAAGCAAATTCAACTGAATCCTACCAGTCTACCACCCAAGCAAAACTTGTGAAAATATGAGAATATATATGGCAAAATCGGTGTCTTTTTTAGGCTTCAAGTTACACCGCGTTTGAAGACTTATGCTTCCTTTGTAAAACGTCAATAGGTAAACTAGGTTGATATCACATAGATTTGTAGGTTTTCTTAGACGACCATGCAATGTAAACACTCTGACATTGCTCATCTCAGAACAACCTGCGTTAAAATGTTTTTTAATCGAGTACTGAAATCCTACCAAAAAGAGAAGTAAAAATTCTCTTGAGAGTTAACACCATATTTAACTAGTTATTCGTTAAATTGGGAAAGACATAGGTACCATTTTGTAATCCATCTTAAACCCAAAAAATCACCTTAAACCAAATTCAAAGGTATCAGATTTAGTTTGAGTCATTAAGATTTTTTCCCTCTCAAATGAGGACACGTGTACCCAAAACAAATGTTGAACTCAATTTCAAGAGGCCTCTTGAATCCTTCAAAAGTCCCAAAATTTAAGCATTTTCCCATTTTAACAAATAATGTGTTACTAGGTTAATTGGGAAAAACAAAGGGACCATTTTGTACTCCATTTTAATTTACATGTAGTAAACTAGTATACACTATATAGGCACACCCTTTGCTCGAGTTGGGCATGTATGGGAAATGCAACATTCAACTTTACAAAAAAGTGATATCTCAATTCAATTGATCTAGAATTTAATCTAGATGTATAGTACAAAAAATCAATCTCACAGTTGCTCTAAAATCTAACCCTCATACACCATCATTTTGGTGAGGCCAAATATACCAATAGCTTTATCACAATGCTACTCTTTAATACTTTGCTAAAGGGCGCTTGACATTTTATTAAATTTCTAGCACATGGTTGGAAGGCGTTTGATGTTTTATATTTGGGGCATGGCTTATTGTTTCAACTTCTACCAAAAAACTTCTAGAATGTTTTGGAAAATGATATGATTGGAGGACACTTGGTGCTCTATATCTTGCACGTCCTTTGTTGCTTCAACTTACAACAAAAATTTCTAGAAGGTTTTAGAAAAGGGTGAACCCAAGGAAATCCTCCCACTTAGTAGTATAGATGTAGGCATAGCTATAGCTCAAAGTTGCATTTTATTTGAAATTCTTGGAGGCAACCATTGAGACTTCACTCTTGTATAAAAAAATGCAACCTGGTTTTTTTGTACTATAGTGCATGCCACCATAAACCAACAAAGATGTAACAATCATATTAACTATATATAGCAACCCTCAAAAAATTATATCTCTTCGTAACTACAAGCAATGAGATGTTAGGAAAAAAGTTATGAAGAGAAATTGGAATTATCTTTCGCCAAAAAAAAGTTATCATTGTTCAAAAATGGAAACTATTGGACATTTTACACTAAGAGAACAAAGAATTGGCCACCTTGACACTTGTTGCCCTGAAATTAATAATTAATTTAAATTCAATTGGCTAAATGGGTGATTTCAAGAATGACCTGTACTACATTCTATCCCCCTCACCTTGTGCGGCTTGTTTTTTGCTTGTACCTTTTGCATAAGAAGTCATATTGACTTGTCCTTTTAGAGTAATGTGAACATGCAAGTTATTGACATTTAGTGATTTTTTGGTGTTTTTTCAAATATTTTTGCTATTTTTAAGCAGCCCCCAAATGGATGTCTACCTTGGCCATTTTGGGGGTTTTTAGTACTATTTTGGGTCCAAAAAAGCTTTTCTGGGGTTATAAATCAGGGATGTTGTTTATGGAGCATGCTTACATGCATTTGTAGAAGGGTTTTACAAAATTATAAATTCCAAGGCATCTACATTGTTTCAAGGGAAATTTACAAATAGGGACATGAAAAAATTGTAAAATATTACAAATAGAGGCGCAGTTTCAAAATAATTACAAATAGGGGCACAATTTCAAAAAAGGAGTAATTTTTTGTATTTTTTTTGTTTAGACTTTGGTTGATTTAGACACTTCACATTAAATGTTAGCTAATTTCCAAAAAACTTAAAGGACTCTCCAAATCAAGGCTAAATAAAGAAATTTGAGTAAAGGGGATGGCAATTTTTGGAGATTATTAGGTTCTTAGGAAGTTAGCTAACATTTAATGTGATGTGTCTAAATCATCCAATGTCCAAATGAAAAAAAAATTACAAAAAATTACACTTTTTTTTTGAAAACGTGCCCCTATTTGTAATTATTTTGAAACTGCTCCCCTATTTGTAATATTTTACGTTTTCATGCCCCTATTTGTAATTTCCCCTTGTTTCAAAGTGGGCATCCTATCTCCCTTCATTGGCAAAATACAAAGAAATTCCTTAGCAAAGCAATTGTACCATGTGAATGCGTTTAATGGATTCTCAAATGGCCATTTTTTATTTTATTTTTTCAAATTAATTTACTGTTTTCTAAAAAGCAAGAAAGAAATTGGCTTTTTGTTAGTGATTTTGTTTTGTGCATAACTTTTCGAATAAAAAATTTCTAAATCTTCATTTTCACAAGTAAGCTATTTTAAGTGCTCTACAAATTGTCCATATTTTTTTTATCTTTCAAATTTTTATTTCAAAAGCTCATAGTACTTCAGAGTACTACATAGTACTAAGGGTGTTTGAGACAAAACATAGGGGTCATTCTTGCAACTACCCAAATGACAAATTGAATTTATTAGGAAGTTGACAAGGCCACTATGGCATATCTTGGAATCAACCAATGAGATTGATGTGTCTTTGAACATTTAGGGCAAGTTGGGATATAAAGGAGAAAAAAAAGTGCTACTCAAGAATTTGGCCGATTCCCAAGGTTGGCTGGTTTATGGTGGCACACACTGTATGCTATTGTACAGTGCCCCTCAGTATGTTTATGTTTGGCTCATTTTGCCCTTCACAAAACTTTGGTTAAAGTAGATTATAATTTGCATTTTTTTAACTTGAATTATGGTTTTGTAATTCTTATGCACTCTCAATCAATCGTACCAAATTTTAGTTCCAAAAAATCAAAACCCCATTTTTGGTAAATTGTTTTGTATTAAAAACACGGTTTCACATGAAAATTAATTGAAGAAAATTGGTAATGAATTTTTGAGATTTGATAGCATGGGTATGTAGGAAACATCCATATGTACCCGTTTCATGTTGAGAAAGCATCATTAAGTAACACAAACATGATCTACAAAGGAGTCAACATGAAATCAACATGAGGTGTGGTAGGACCACTATTTGTAAAATACATATCTCTATTTTTTAACTAGCTTTTGGTTAAGTGAACATATTGTCATGCTCATAGGTACAAATTTAGTCATAATATATGAGTCAAATAGCAAAATATGACTAAAATAAAGAAACATCTATTTTACAAATTGTGGTCCTACCCCACCTCATGTTGATTTCATGTTGATTCCTTTGT
This sequence comes from Ulota crispa, assembly GCA_963920765.1. NCBI lineage: Eukaryota > Viridiplantae > Streptophyta > Bryopsida > Orthotrichales > Orthotrichaceae > Ulota > Ulota crispa. Next base: position 5,512,168 of record OY987244.1, read on the forward strand.
AGATCACGTTTGTGTTACTTAATGATGCTTTCTCAACATGCAAAGGGTGTATATGGATGTTTCCTACATACCCATGCTATCAAATCTCAAAAATTCATTACCAATTTTCTTCAATTAATTTTCATGTGAAATCGTGTTTTTAATACAAAACAATTTACCAAAAATGGGGTTTTGATTTTTTGGAACTAAAATTTGGTACGATTGATTGAGAGTGCATAAGAATTACAAAACCATAATTCAAGTTAAAAAAATGCAAATTATAATCTACTTTAACCAAAGTTTTGTGAAGGACAAAATGAGCCAAATATAAACATACTGAGGGGCACTGTACATAATGACAAAAATAGTGAAAGTTCTAGAATGTATTGCTTTTCCCAATTTACCTAATATGGCTATTTAAAAGGAGTGTGTTTATTGGACACTACATGAAATGACTATGAGTGTTGAGTGCACAAAAGTATAGGTGTACCCAAAAGCAATTCTAAGCTTTTATGGTAAGGTGTACATTGTTAATGAAGAAACTACAAGATTGAGCTAGTTTTACAAAGTTAACATGTTAACTAATTAGATGAATTTACCTAGCAAATATTTTCTCAATGGCACATTTCGATTCCGTACACCTTATCAAACAAATTCGGTGTTAGAAAAGGCCGGCAGTTTCACTAAATCTGGATGAAAGTATCATCTTGTGTTTTGTTTAATTATTTAGTCTAACTAAAACTAAATGCAAAAATTTAGCGTGATTGAAGGAGGTTGTCAAGGTATGTCAACCCAATAAGGATACTCACCCATTAATTTGACCATTGCAAACTTAGAACAAAACTCAACTTATCACCTTTATTGATGATAGTTTGAATTTGGTCTTGTAGTTAAACCAAACTAAAAATATACATGTACTGTTATGTTTGGAGAGTTATCCTCTCTATTAGGACGGACCTTGACTGTGGGTACTTTTAGGATAGGAAATTAATGGTGTGGCACTAAAGGAAACTCATTACAAAAAATTAAATGACCACAGAGAATTGCCATGTAATAGAAAAAAAAAAAAAAAAAATGTGAATATGGTCCAAATATTTGATTGGGTTTTTTGAAATCTAAAAGTTATAAAAATTTACCTTTATTAAATGGACAAGAAATTTATCCATGTACAAAGAGAAAACAGAAGAGATATTATTACTTAGCCCATAAATGTCAGGCTAGTAACTATGGCTTGCCTTATTCTATAGGGGTATAGTGTTGTGACAATGCTCACTCTATAGTATTGTTTGTAAAAGTTGCAATTGTCAACAATGTAGCATGTTGTCCTCATGAAAATTGCAAGGGTAGTATGCTAGTATGAGATCGAACACCATGTCTGTGAATCTTCTCACACTAATTTAGGTTACCTAAAAGTTATGAGTATTTGGTGAGGTTGTTTTTTTACTTGCCATGGTGGACCATGTGTTTATGATCACTTTTGGAAAAACCAAATTAAAAACAATGTTTGTTTGTTCTATAAAATGTCTTTTTAAGACGGAGGATGAAAACATCTACCTTTGCGGTGTTTAAGGTTAACAAGCTCTACACTAAATAGTGAATTTGGGTTGCTCCAAACCAATTTCTTGACATTTTTACACACTATAAATATATAAATATACATATTTTTATGATAATTACAATAATTTCCATTAGCAAGTATTGCAATAACAAGAATAACGATTTTATAACAAGAACAAGGGTTTGATAATTACAACAACTATGTTGCACAAAAATAAACTAGCAACATCCTAGCGGTAAACCGTGTAAAAATCCTAGTATTGAGAGAGGAGGCCAAGTAGTGAGCCATGTGGTAACTTTCTAGGCTAAGGCAACCTAGCAACCTAAGGCCCAGTCCAAACTAGCAGCTGGACAAAGCAGCAAACTGGCACCCTTGTTGATGGTTAGTCTGCCAAAAACTTTTTCATGTCATTGTGTGTCATCCAAGAGTGTGCTTCTACCAAACAAGTTTAGTACCACCCTTGAAGCAAGCCCCAAAACTTCACTATCTTGACCATTGATGTGGCAATATTGGTTGATGAACATAGATATTAAGATATCGGACAAACCCTCATTTTGAACCCCGCAGTGGACAGAAACATATTTGTTTGAGAAATCTTCTACCAGTGGCTAGTCTGGACCGGGCCTAATTGTCAAGGCAACCTCAATGCAATGTTTCGTGTTGTGCATATAGTGGAATGCTACCAAAGGTGTTATTAAAGAGGGAATGAGTAACTTCGTGAGGGCCTTCCAAAAGCACCTGTTGACTTCCGTGTGTCCTAATTAATTGTCGGAGTGTCTGGATTTTGTAGAGCAGGTCACTTCGCAGCAGCTGTATCGAAACTGGGTCGGTACCTCCTCAGAGATCTCTGATTCCCCAATCACCCCAAAAGCAGGTGCATTGACTGCATTCATGCATTTTGAGATTTTGGTTCGCACGGGAAAAAAATACCAAAATAAGTGGGGAAGACCAGGGTTTTCTTTTGTTTTTGTCAGGGTTGAGCAAAGCGTTTTTTTTTAAGGATTTCAACTTATGGAAGTGTTGGCAATGATTTATGACTGTAACTCACTGAGGTGGCTATATTGGAAAAATACCTGAAGAAGCATGCTTTATTTATGACAAAAGGTGGAGAGATTTTGGTTACCAGTGGTTTCTTATTACACAAGTAAGGAGGCGCAAATGAAATGTATTGGTCATGACTTTTGAAAAATTACTACAATTAAAGTGTGAGAGTTGAAATATGTGGCAAATAGAACACCCATATTATCTTGATTGGAGATTAATTTGGCGATGCCAGTCAACCAATAGGGGAATATATACATGGTCCTCAATCAAGGTTTGGCTATAGGGTTATCAATTACAAGTGAACATTGGCAAAAAAGACACTCTTTTTCACATTTATTTCCTATAGTGATAGTGAAGCATAATTTTCATGGTGAATTTTGGCTATTTTTAGCCAATAAAAGAAATGCTAGTTTAGCACCCCAGAATGCACATAGGTACTAAAAAATTGGTTATAATTGGAATGAATGGATGAATGTGTGCACATTGATCCAATAAGTTTGCTAATATGAGTTACTTTCATTCAAAAGTTGGCAAATATGGTGTTTGCATGAGGGAGTTGGCAATTTCATGCACTTTCCCATGCAAAATTTTTAGTGTATTGTTTGCCAGTGCTAGTTCAAGGTAAGATTTAGGCAAAAATTTGCCAAAAAATTTGACGTTGGAGAAAACTAATAAAAGGACAACAAAACTGTCTTGTTTGTGGCAATGAGGGTAAGAAAGAAACAGAAGAAAAGGGAGAAGAACAATTTCTGTCAGTGCATCCATGGTTGTCACATTGGATTGCCCGCTTACCCATCCACCCAAATTGCCTGCATTCAACTCATATTTGTTCAATGTAATCAAATCATAGTTACCTTCAAAAACTGATAAAAACAACACATACTTTGTATATGTTGGTGATATTCATTCTTGCCAACATGTAGTCAAAAACAGGGATTTAAAACTATATCCTGTAGTAAAAATGAAGAAATAGTAACTTGAGTCTTCATTTTTTAGGTCACAAATCCTAACAAAATCCTAACAAAAATCCTAAAATGCTAGATTGAGCATACACGTTTGTCCATGCTGTCCATTTTCCACCTATCTTGTCCAATGCCAAATCTTGTCCAATGTGACAACCATGTACATCCATCCATAAAATCAGCTCTTTTCGTCCAATTCCATTGAAGGCCATTGTGCATCTCAAGGCCAAGCCACACCAAATCAAACATATTTTTCAAAACATCATTTTGTAAATCATAAAAAATAGCAGTAATTGCTTTATTGTGTAAAAATGGATTCCTTGAATTTGGACACTCAATTTTAGTTTGTACCAAACTGCCAGTTTTGAGTTTCACAAACCACTTTCTCCAACTTCTTGCCCTTGAATAATGGAGGAGCTGTTCTTAGTAAACAACAGATGGGGCCTTGAGCAAAGTGGTTGTCCCCCAAGTTTCAGAAAATACAATTCATTTCTTCATCTCTTCCAAACCGACTATTTTGGTCTATGTGACCCCAACCTCAACTATATCAACTAGTGCATTTAGGTTGTCCCATACTAACTTCTCAACATTTCACACTATTTAAATATTTATCACGACCACATTAATTTTTGTCAATAATTAATGTGATGAACAATGGAGGAAGGAAGCGGAGGTTGGGCGTAGTATTAAGCGCTCAGGGGGGTCACTTAGTGTATCTATAGTACACCACGTGCAATCAAGTGATCTTTTGACCCTCTATTTACTTTCTAATAAATTATGATTTCAACCTATCATTGTAAGGCATTGTTTAATCGAGACTATAGGATTCTATTGCCAAAAGTTTCAATTAAAATAATATTTTAAATTTTTTCTAGAGAAAGCTGAAAAATGAACAAAAATGCCATGTTTTTCAACTCAAATATTTATAAAAAACACATGTAGATGACCATTGCATCAATATTCATAGAAATATAAACTGTCAATAGAGCCTCGCTTTAGAGAATTTTGGTGTGTTTTCTAAAAAAATCTTTCTTATATAAAATAGGGGTGTGAAAGTTATTTTAAGCTTTGCAATGTATCATTTTACTTCAGAAATTTGTAACTAATTATAATTAACAAATAAAAATATGAATAATTCTGAACATAAACTTTCAAAAGATTAAAGTCTACTCATGTTTTTTTCTTTTCCTTTTATGTAATTTTAAAAAAATAAAATAGAGGGGTCAAAATTTGATTGCACGTGATTTGTATGAATACACTAAGTGATCCCCTAGATTAAGTGCCAAAGTTATGGAGAAGGAAAGCTAGAACAAGAGACATAATCAAAAATTGTTATAACATAATGAGAGTTGTATGCCCTTCCATGTGGCCAAGGATGAGTTATAAGATAATTTTAACAAGATAAAGCAACCTAAATGCACTATTCGATATAGAGAGTATGTGAAGGGTGTTGACTTTGCTCTGCTTAGTCATCGCTAGATGAGCAAAAGCATATTATGCCAAAAATTTACTCACAAAAACAAGGGCAAATAACATGCCTCACCTTCACAACAAATAGCCTTGATTAATCTAAAATCACCCAAAGTAGTGTGAATAAGTCTCATACTCTTGCACTAACCGAAAAAGGTGTGCAGTAACAAATAGTGATTTTCAAAATGCCATTTCAAAATCAACCTTCCAAAAAACTACCAAGAGCAATTTTCAAAGGAAAATAACTTTTTTATTTCGGGTAAAATACACAACAGAATGGATAATTATTATGCCAATGAAAAAACATGGTTAACCTGTACAGGACTGACTGTCCGTTCAGAGGATAAATGGGATTTTGGGGAGGTACCTATGGCTAAACTCCTTTGTGTGATTTTTTGAAATTTTTATGGAAGATGGGAAATTCGAAAATCTATGTGCCCATCTAATTTTTTTTTTTTCATTTTGACGTTTTTTGAAGTAGTAAAAAATGAATTTCTGAATTTTTTTTGGAGATGGGGCAGTTTGGGCAGCCCAAAAACTTTTTTAAAATTTACATTAAAAAAAATAAAAATCTGAAATTGGTTCTTTGAGTTTATATATACAATACATGGGAAGCTTTAAATCACTTGTTTCCAATAAATGAGGTGAAAATTATGAGAACTTTTAGTTAACTGGTAGATATGGCTCTCCAAAAAAAATTCAGAAATTCATTTTTTACTACTTCAATAAATGTCAAAATGAAAAAAAATAAATTAGATGGGCACATAGATTTTCAAATTCCCCATCTTCCATAAAAGTTTCAAAAAATCACACAAAGTAGTTTAGCCATAGGTACCTGCTCAAAATCCCATTTGTCCCCTGAACAGATAGTCAATCCTTTAGGGGTTAAGAATGAATGTACCTTTTCCGAACCGCGGCTTTGAGAACAGTCGGACCCATTTCAGGACCAAGTTTAGGGAACGTCGGAAATTAGCAGTGGTCCTTCTTCCGTAGCCTCAACTTTCCAGAGAAGTGTTTATTTTTTGTTTCTTTTTTGTCAAGATAGAGCAACTCGCACCCTAGAATGCTAGCAGGTAAGGAAATATTGACTAAAATTGGAATGAATGAATGATATTTGCACGTTCATTCAATATATTTACTAATATAAGTTATATTTGTCCAAAATCAGGCAAACTAGTTGTTTGCGTAAGGAGGGAGGTGACAATTTCATCCAGTTTTTCACCCAGATTTTCTAGTGTAATGGTCACCACTGACATTTCTAAGTAAGCTTTAGGCAAAAATTTGCTAGAAAAATGAACACTGCCCTAAAGTGTCCAGTGTTTCTAAGGACCAATGTTTTCTCAAACATGGCAAAATTTAGTAGTGTTTTCACCAAATTGTTTTCTACACAATGGATTGTGCATTTTGGTTGCCTCCCCAATTAGGTTGCCTTACCTTGGGAAGCTACCTCATGACTCATCATTTGGTCTCTTGGAGGCACATGCAACTCTTTATATATAAGGATTTCATATGGTTTATGACTTGGACATCACTAGTTTATTTTTTTGCAACTTCATACGTTGTCATGCCCTTTCAAAACATGTTTTTATTGCAAGAATTATTTATGACATTAACCCCTAAAGGACCACTTGTCCTTGTGGGGGACAAATGGGATTTTGGGTATGTACTTATGGCTAAACTATTTTGTGTAGTTTTTTGAAACTTTTATGGAAGATGGGAAATTCAAAGATCTGTGTGGGCATCTAATTTTTTCCTCATTCCAATATTTATTGAAGAAGTTAAAAATGAATTTATGAGAATTGTTGTTTGGTGGGCAGCCCAAAAACTTCTTTAAAAATTGCATTTTTAAAATAAAAATTTGAGGTTGGTTCTTTAGACTTATGCATATGTGGGAAGCTTTGAATCATTCAATTCTTATTGATGAGAGAAAAGTTATGAGAAGTTTTAGTTTGCGTGTAGGCATAGTTTTGAGATTTTCTACATCTACTTGCAAACTAAAACTTCTCATAACTTTTCTCTCATCAATTAGAATTGAATGATTCAAAGCTTCCCACATATACTTAAGTCTAAAGAACTAACCTCAATTTTTTTAATAAAAAAATGCAATTTTTAAAGAAGCTTTTGGGCTGCCCGCCAAACAAAAATTATCATAAATTCATTTTTAACTTCTTCAATAAATATTGGAATGAGGAAAAAATTAGATGCCCACACAGATCTTTGAATTTCCCATCTTCCATAAAAGTTTCAAAAAATTACACAAAACAATTTAGCCACAAGTTCATGCCCAAAATTCCATTTGTCCCCCATAGGGACAAGTGGTCCTTTAGAGGTTAATGTAATAACAACAAATACTTATATAGTGTAGAATGTCAAGAAACTAGAGTGGGGCAACCTAAATGCACTATTTGATATACACCAAATAGTGAATTTGGGTTGCCTTAACAATTAGGCTGTCTTACCTTGGCAAAGTTACCTCATGACTCACCCTTGGCCACCTGGAAGGGCATGCAACTCTCTTTATGCTACAATATACTAGAAGAAAAAAGTGTCCTAAGCCACTAGTTCACAACAACTGCAAATGTCAACAACTACACAATGACTCAATTACAGTTGTTTAGGAAATTTGCAATCGTGTAGGACTAGTTGTTTATTGCACGTTTTCTTCTAGTGATAATCCATAGTTATGTGTAGAGTTCTAACTTCCTTGATCCTTGGCTTTGGTGTTTGTTGTTGCACCCAACCTTTGCTTGCTTCCTCCATTGTTTATCTCAATAATCATTGATGAAAGTCAATGTGTAGTCTTGATAAATATTCAATGAGTGTGAAATGTCAAGAAATTAGTATGGGGCAACCTAAATGCACTATTTAGTGTACTATACACTAATGTTGCCTTGGCAATTAGGTTGCCTTACCCCAGTAAGTTATCTCATGACTCACCACTTGAACATTTGGAGGTACATGCAACTCAATAAATATTTAGATTTCACATGGTTTATGACTTGGAAGCCACTAGTACGTCTTTTTGTAGCTTCATTATAATTGATAGGTTCTCTCAAAATGATTTGTTGCAGTAATTTTTTATGAAAAATATAGTACCCGCAGTAAATATTTATATAGTGTAAAATGTAGAGAAATTAGTGTGGGGCAACCTAAATGCTATATTCAGTGTACTGTAGGTATACCTCCACATTCCAGCTGGCTCCGACCTAGATTCTACCACGTGGCTTCATCTGGATTCTCCGGACCCCGCCACCCGCCCCCCTGCGGCCCTGCCCCGACTCTCCGCCCCGACCTGCCCTGAGACCCTGACCCCACGGCAACGATGAAAACGTGACAGCCGTATCACTGCTCCGCTTGCGTACGGGATCTCTCCGAAATTACACTCACAATTGCCAGTTTGCCACACCAGGGTCCGGGAAATATTTGAGATTTTTCGGTACATTTCCTCAATTCACGTATTGAACCGGTTTATCAAAGAGCTCTTTCGGTTATTTTCTCTATTTCATATTATAAGTAAAAATTTTAAAGATTTTTGATCGGTTTTAAGCCAAATTTTGTAAAGTGCAGACAGTTTTTTCTCATTTCAATCAGCTAGCATTGAACTAACGGTCGGTTCTTCCCGGACCTTGTGTCACACTCTGCCTCCTAGCGCCACTGTCACGTAGTAGAGTCTATTAGCGTCTACCTCCAAATTTTGGTTTTTTTTGTTGGTTGCACAACACTCACCCATCATTGCAAGTAGGTAAGAAAAAGTTGGATAGACATGGACAAAATCAACAACGTGTGCATGTTCATCCATAAAATTCACTGATTTTAGTGTATTTCATCCAATTTCTACCAAACTTGGTGTTTGCTTGGGGAGGGCTTTGACAATTCATCCATTTTTTTACCCAAATTTTCTAATGTTAGAGCATCATTAACCCAAGATAGGGAATTTGATTGTAACTTCATTTCTATTGGTGAGGGCCAATTGTGTGGGAGAACAAGGTACCTTTAGAGCTCCAACGCAACCTTGACAACGTATAACAAGATGGCCCCATCAAAATGACCTCCTTCAATGGCAAATTTGCTTGTTTCTTAGTACCCTAAGACTTTCATTACATTTGATGTTAAAATAACATATTGCTCACAATAATTTGTAACTTCTTTACAACAACTAGCAAGCACACGCAAATGACTCTCTTTTGTGCCTCGATTTGCATCAGAAGTTGCAATGAGAGTGGGAGGAATCATCTAATGAACAAGATTGCCAAATTTGGGGACAAGGAGGGGCGCAGGAGCAGCGAGTTCCCAGTCCCAAACTAGTTGTAAGTTACAGGTTGATGATCAATGCTCTTATGATAGTTGGTCATAAATTGAGATGAGACTTTGCCAAAAAGTTGTGAGAAAATCAAATGCTGGAGTTAGTCCATAGGTGAGATTTTTTTAATAATAAACCAAGGGTTGTCCTCCATCTTTCTCCGAATTCCTTTTATCTCTTTAAATGGACCTATTGTTAAAAAGTTTCAGTTTTTCACTCAAAAGAGAATAAAATTAAGCTTGTCCTGATTTTATATGTGTTCGATTTCACCTAATTTAATTTATTATGGTGTAATGTGAAGACACTCTTTTCATAATCTCTAATCTCCATTAAGACCTCCAATTTTCTAACTTTGGATTTTTGTGGTAAAATTGTACATCTTTACATTTTGTCTCTAATGAAAATCTTGAAAATTTTCATGAAGGGAAAGACAAATTTTGGAAAAATATGGAGGCAAGCCTCATGTTTACAAAGCAAAAAAACTCACCTCCACATTGAGTGTTCACCAAGTATATATATATATATATATATATATATATATATATATATGCTCATTAGGATTCTTTTCAATTTAAGTTGCCTTAGTTCCAAAGTAGATACTTGGTGTAAAATGAAAGACGCGTGGGACTTTGCCATGGAAAGAAATCAAAAATCAAGGATTGTTTTTTATTGTGTTAAGCTCTACGCATTGTGTCCAAAAGTCATTAGCATTGTGGCATTGAAAACAAATTCAAATATTTGACATATCAAGAAGATAGCGCGGGGCTACCTAGTAATGAGCCAATTGACAATCTTGCAAGCAATGTTTGGGGAGAATCAGCATTTAGTGTATTATCGGTTGACTGAAATTGCAAAAAAAACTGATTAAAGATGAAACTACAATCTAAAGACCAATAAGTTGTACCAAGAAAACTAATTTTAGTATATTTCAATATAAATGTAAAATATATGTGGTGTAAGTTAATGAAAACCGGTCAATGGTGGAAAGTGAAGGATTTTAGCCAGTGAAGCCTAAATTTCTCCCGAAACGCTCAATGCAAGGACAAATGCAGCCAAGTTTCAATGAAGAACAATTTTATTGAAGAAATGGAGTGAGAGTGGTTGCAGCAAACACTGTCGGATTTCTGCTGAATCGTGGCCACGTGGCCCCGTAGGGTGCAGGTAGTGAGACTCGATTAGGTCTGGCAACCTGGCAACCTTCCATGCTGCATCGGTAATTGGGAGGAGCGTTAAGAGCAGCTCCAGCCTTGCTCGTCAGACGGAGAAGCTCCGGGCTAGCCAGCTCCGGGCCCGGGCTAGCGAGAACACGGAATCTTGGTCCACCACAAGCTCGCCACACGCAGAATGAAGGTCAGGCTCCTCAAACTTCTTTTCCGAAATTGTAATTTCCAGTGCGTTTAGGAAATTTGATGTGTTCTTATTTTGGAAGCTCGTTTGCTGCTGCGACACTATCCGCTGCTAGTGCATATCGCTTTTGATGATTCCGGACAGCAGTCCCATAGTTTTCTATTTTCATCCTTGTTTTGGCGAGTCAGGTTGGACCCCTCGCCCGGAGCCGCACCTTGCACAAGGAAGGTCACATGGGAAAATCTGTTTCTAGTACTCCATTTGGAGAGAAAGGTTGGAGAAGCTCTAAACAACAATATACTAGAAGAAAAATATGTCTTAAACAAGTGGTTAGTAACAATTGTAAATGTTCTAAACAACTATATAATGACTCAATTATAGTTGTTTAGGATATTTGTAGTCATTATGAACTAGTCATTTAGGACATGTTTTTCTTCTAGTGATAGTTCTAGATTAGTATTCATGAAAGTAATTTTAACCCCTAAAGGACCAAGGAGCCCACTTTGGGCTTTTTGATAACTCAGGTAGGCTTTATTGACTTCATAAATTGATAAATTTTCATGAAATTTTCAGGATGGATGCTACTCATCATGATCTACATGTGAAGCTTTATTTCATGTCATTCCGATAAGTAATGTAAAAATTAGAAGGTTTTTACAATTTCAATGTCAAATTGGGCAGCAAAAAATATATTCTAAATTTTTATTTTTTACTTTTATAGAATTGTATAGATTGATACCTACTCAAAAAAAATTGAACCACTCAATTCCAAATAATGAGGTAAGAGTTAAAAGGAGTTTTGTTTAAAGGCAATGAAGGTAGGAAGAGGGTAGAAAAAACATGTAAAGTTATCTTTTACTCTCAATTTGAAATTTTTCAAATTAAAATTAAAATTAAAATTACTAATTGTCTGTTAGAGCATTCTCACCATTGGAATTAACAATTTTCAAATTCTTCCAAAATTTATTAGCATATTAGTTATATCTTTCATTCATCAATACCTTTCAGTTTACAATTTTTGTAAAAATGAATCCAAAGTTTTTTTGGTTAAATTTTTTTATATATGCTTTCAACCCATTTTTCAACATATTGCCAAAATTGCACAAGAAATACAACATATAGGTTTTTCTCTAAAAAGTTCAAAAAACAAAACTTCACCTTTTGGAAGGACTAGAAAAGCTTACATTTTGAAATTTAAGCACATAGATCTTGCAATTGGTGGGGATGTTCAATCTGTAATTTTGGGACAATGTAGTTGTGCAAGTCAACCAAAGGATCCTGTAGTTGGATTTGTTAAAAAGCAAGTTTCAATGACGATTTTGACCTTGGTTTGGGGACTAGTATTTTGAAGTAGTTTTGGGCCTCTAAATATGAAAGAATTTTAGGGGTTAAGGGCAAATAAGTTTGGTGGAAAGTCATTGATGTATGAGTCAATTTTGAGCTTTAGTTTGCTTCTTTCTAGTTTCTCTGCTAATCATTGGTAGGGACTATTTGCACCACCCTTTTCCACATGTGTCAAATGTAATAATTAGTGGTTTTTGAAGTGGGGTCTTCCACCCAAAACCCGTTTTGCTTTTACAAACCCACCCCCCACCCCCTCAAATGGAAAGAGGCCCTAAGTCTCCCAAGGAAGGGTAGTTTGGGATATGGGACATGCAATGCCTTGCATTTGAGGGTTGGAGGTCCAAAGGTGTGGGTAGCTTATTTCTCAAATCACTTGGGAGACTTAGGGCCACTTCACATTATGGCCAATCAAGTCAAGAGACTATGGGATTGAGTGACCAAACTTTATTGAGAGGCAAAAAAATTTGGATTGAAAATGGGCAATTGAATATTGTATAGCCTTAGTGTGAAGCCTCCAAAGATCACGTCCAAAGTCCAAACATTGGCAATGAGTTTCCCTGGCATCTCAACTTGAATGGTCATTGTGTGAAGTCTCTAAAGGCCAAGCCCAAAGTTCAAACCCATAACAATTACCTTCTAAAAAGTAGACCTTCCAATTTGACAGCCAAGATCTTGTTAGTTTGATAATTTTATTTAAAAAAATTAACAACCTCTTGATCATAATTTGGGTCTCCATTTTTACTTGACCCAAACTTCTTATGAGAAGTTGTTACTTTGGTTGAAAAAGTGATGCCATGTAGGTAGTTGGAGGGCAACAAACTTTGAACTTTGATCTCGACTATGAAGGGTCAAAAAGCTGAAGTCTCTATTTCTTGCAATCTTATTGGTGGAAATTGGATGCCTCTCAACTTTTGGCCATAGCATGAAGTGACCTTTACTTTGTGTAAAGATCTTTCTGTTGAAGAGTTGGATCGGATAAGATTATCTTGTAAAAAAAAATCTTATGAAAAGTTTTATAAAAAAACAAGATCTCAAAATGTGTCCTATGCAAGAATTATGCAAGATTTCAAAACACAAGACGCTAGATGAATACAAATGAAGTCAAGAATCCTTCGCCAAGATGTTTACATACCAAGATTTTTAAGACCTTTATTTTTTTGGAATTTATTTGTTGGTCAAGTGTCATGCACCTTACAGTTACAGATTTGTGTGTGGTATTGATTTTTTGGTATTTCACTTAATTGGTATAAATCCCTACGGGCATACTCATTCTAAGCGGTAGAGAGGTTTGGCGTGATTACGTAGATCTTTTCATTGACAAGGGATTTCAATTTGAAAATACTGTCACCGTAAGAGTGCATTGAGAATTTCATTGTAAATGCATAAGAAATTTTGCATTTGGACAGAGGTTGATTGAGATACACAGTTACATACCATTGAAAGTTAAGTAACTTCCAATTTTTTTGTAGAGCACAACAAATCAAGCTTTAAATAAAAAAACTCAGGCTGAGTTCTATTTTCGAGAGCTTGATTTGAATGACAATTTAAATTTATTGGAAGTTAGTTAACATTTAATGGTATGTACCTCAATCGGCCTATTTCTAAACGCAAATTTTATTGGGCTTTCACCGTAGAAAATTCAATAAATTCTTTTGATGGTATGTATTTTTGAGTATGAATTTTTTTCTAATAAAATCTGATTAAACATTCCTTGCCAATTTATTTCCACCATTGAGGATGTCCTCTGTATTGAATTCTGGTCAATGAACGAAACACTTTAGGGTAAACAATAATTTGTCGAAATTATATTACTTCTTATGCATTGGAAGGAATATTTGAATCTTTAACTTGTACAAACCAAGCATTTAAGTTTTGAAAATTGAATGAATGTGAATAGATCCCATGCACACAATAAAAAGTTTTCATGCATCGTTAGATTGTTATGTTTTCTATGTAGCAGGTGTACTACACAAATCTTGAAAATATTTATTTACAACTACATTATGGTTCAAAGAATACAAGTACATTTTATCTGAAAATCCAACTTTTCCGGTTTAAAAAGTATTCCTTCAAACACGAGTTCGACAATTTCTCATGCAGGATCTTTAGAAAAGTCAAGACAAAACAGGACCGCGTGCTAGGGACCATCGAGTGACATGAAGATTGCTTGTGAATGACAATATACAAATGCACAGGAGGTCCTTTAGAGCAAGACAGTACTCTAACCTCACAAAAAGATAATGCTGCCTGGTGTCCAACGTCTCTCCCTGTCAGCTCCAAAAGCCTTGATGATGTAACCATGATCTGTAAAGTCCAACTGGCGGTATAAAATAGACGAAACGATAGGTCACATTGAGTCATAAAACGTAAGTAGAAACGTTTGGAGGGCAACAAAAGTTCCTTTCAAAGTACCCTTCAAAAAAATCGAATAAACAGGTGATTGTCCCTTACCAAGTACTGTACTTTGTGAAGAATGCCCACCAACCCGTAATGCAAAGCCAATCCCGACACATTCTTGCTCTCAAGTGTACTGTTTTAACAAGAGAATCACGAGTCCATTTAGTGTACTTATAATTAGCACTTGATTTTTTATGTAGTTTGTTCACAATGTCCAAAAAAAATACTAAACAACCTGAAGTAAGTCCTCTTTCGATTGCCAGATTTTTTTTAAGATACATGAATATTGTAAACTAGAGGATTGATATGTCTTCAGCTATTCTAATTTTAGATTTCTACAATCGAATAGTTGAATTTGAGAATTTGGAATTCAGATTTGGTCATAGAGACCTTGATTGAGTCTAAAACCATAAAAAAAAGTTGTAATTGAACAACATTCAATGAAGAAGCTTAGCTTGGGGGAAAAGTATTACTTTTACTTTTATTTATAAAAAAAGATTAACTTTTTCATTGGGTGTTGTTCAATTAGAACCTTTTTATGATTCTAGACTAAATCACAGTCTCTAAGTCCAAATCTGAATTCCAAATTCTCAAATTCAACTATTTGGTGGTACGAATCTAAAATTTACCTTGCAGGTGTGGTAGAATAGCTGAAAGGGTGTGGTAGATATATCAATCCCCTATAAACTATGCTAAGACTTTGTTTCAGACAACTTCAGGGGTTGTTATCAGACACAATAGTACTCCAAAAACTGATAGAAAAGGTTTGAGCATTACCTCAATTTGAATTGCCCCGGCTAGCACGAGCAGTGCTGCAGCGTATGTAGGACAAAAATATTTACCCTTTTCATTTCGAGAGAAGTAGACCGCAATCTATCGTGCAAAACTGTCTGAAATGACAGAGACCTGTAGTCCTATACCTGCCATGTTGACCGATCGTTGAAATTCAACCACGTGCAAGTACAAAATTCACGAAACGATAACAATAGGACTAATAAATACTTTACCGACTGAGTATATGCATGATAAAAGTCAGCATAACGCTGGAGTAGTGTAAGCCTGTAAGCAGATGGGTCGGTATCCTACGTGAATAGTTGTCGGTAACCTATGTTGATGAACCTTCACAGCAGCTTTCAGAATTCAGACCACGTGCAAATACCGGCAGTTATGATTCATTCTTTTGCAACCCTCAGCATTGCAGCGTTGTAAGACGTCATCCTTGTATCTTATAAAGACCCAGTCTCTCCTCTTCCTCGCCTCAACACCAATGCTGAGAGTTCTGTTTACAAAGCAATAGAAAGTGACAAGAAACTCATCTGTGATCTTGTGTGACTCTTCAGGCTAGCAATACGCGACGAACCAGCTTTCGGAATATTACAGAGTTGCTTCCAGTGCTGTTTCCAGAACTTCAGAAATTGCTCAAGTAATGAAGAAGAGAGGAAGTAGGGGAATAGATAAACAGGGGGCACAGTTGAGCATGTTGTGCACATAACTCAATTGTGAGCATTTGAGAGTGAACTTCAGCGAGGCTAAGAAAGAGGATAAGACAGAGTGAGAGTGATTGTGTAATAAAAAGTCATCTGAGAATGACAGCAGTGTTGTTACCAACGAAGTGGGAAGCGCAAGGTGAGGAGTGGAGTTGCGATACCGCGCTCACGGAGGAGAAGAAAGTGTTGGAGCTCTTGCGTCATTTCTTGGTTTTAGAGGACGAGATCGACTTGCAGATATTCTCTCCGGAATCTTACTACCAAACTCCATCATCCAGCCATCCCAGCCCGGTCTCTCCAACGTCGCCATTCAGCCCTCTCTGCTCATCCAGTGAATTAAACGGCGAGGCTCCCAGCAACGACGCCGCTTCTAGTGATGGCAACGACGAAATTTCATCCCGCAGCAAGACAGGACTCAACAAATTGACCAGCACCTTGAAAAAGAAGTTCGGCGGTAGCTGTGCAGAGGAGGTGCGCTCCAAGATGAGGCCATTGGTGAAGGAGCTCGATGTCGACGAATATCTCTGCCTCGATAGCCTGCAAGATCCGCCGGCATTTAGCACGGAGTTCCCGGTCGTGATGGAGACCAAAGCGAGTTCAAATTGCGCGGGATACCGGCGCCCTAAGCTACCACCGCTCTCGATACCACTTTCTCCCGACTGTTCTTCCTTGGGAGAAGCCATAAACATGCCGACAGCTATTCCCTCGAGTCCCTGGCGCACAAAACGCGTTCAATGCCAAACGCCTGAAGCCCTTCGCACCGAACTCTCACAAGCCGAAGGACCTCTTCCGCTCGACCAAAACGACTCTGAGGATATGTTCATCTACTCGGTCCTGATGGAAGCGTGGCATTCCGCTGCAGATGCCTCAATTTCGCAAGAAACCGATTCTATTTCCTCAAAAAGTAGCCTTGAGGTTAATGTTCAGCAGGAAATCCAACCAACGCCCGCTGTGAAGAAGCAAGCCGCGTCAGTACAGCCGCATTACAGAGGAGTGCGACAACGGCCCTGGGGAAAATTCGCCGCGGAGATTCGCGACTCTGCAAAGAACGGCGCGCGCGTGTGGCTTGGAACCTTCGACACCGCTGAGCAAGCGGCATTGGCTTACGATCGCGCGGCGCTCAAGATGCGAGGCTCTCGCGCACTCTTGAACTTCCCGCTCCAGGCCACCACTGCTCTCTCTAACCCTGAGTCGTTGCCGCCCCCTCCCGTCTCGTCCTCTTCCTGCCGCAGGCAAGGAAATACTAAGAGGCCGGCAGCAGCCGAGCTTAGCAAGCAAGAAATGAAGCGGACGCGTGTTGCTGCTGTCAAGAATGAGCTCGTTTTCTAGGTCTTCACCGCATTTGCATATGCAGAACTCGTACAATACAAATGACTTTCTTCCATTGTCGTTCCTGTACAAATTTTGACACTTCTTCGGAGTGAAAGCTCAAATTTCGCGATTCCTCACTCCCTCGGGGTGTTTGTATAATAGCAGAGAAAGTGTTTCTACATGAGATTACATTATAAAGCATTAGCTCCTCCGTTCTCACAACATTACTTGTCACAAACTTGCAATTGTCATCACTGTGCACTTCTTGTTGCGTTCCTAAACATCAACATCCAAATGCTTCATAATAATTGTATTTGATCCGCCAGCAATCCTTCCACAAACAAACAAGTAGCACTAAGAGGCTGATGCAGCCAAGCTTGGCAAGCAAGAAATCGAAACAGGAAACGTGTTCCTGCACTGAAGCACGAGCTAGAGGTCATCACCACACTTGCATTCGCAGACCTAGTCCAGTATTCTTTTGTAAAGCATCAGTGTGACAATCCTGCCATAGCCGTAGTTTCTATACAATTGACACTTCTTCGGAGTGAAAGCTCAAATTTCGCGATTCCTCATTCCCTCGGGGTGTTTGTATAATAGCAGAGAAAGTGTTTCTACATGAGATTACTTTATAAAGCATTAGCTCCTCCGTTCTCACAGCATTACTTGTCTCAAACTTGCAGTTGTCATCACTGTGCACTTCTTGTTGCGTTCCTAAACATCAACATCCAAATGCTTCATAATAATTGTATTTGATCCGCCAGCAATCCTTCTACGAGCAAACAAGTAGCACTAAGAGGCTGATGCAGCCAAGCTTGGCAAGCAAGAAAATCGAAACAGGAAACGTGTTCCTGCACTGAAGCACGAGCTCCTCCTCGAGGTCATCACCGCACTTGCATTTGCAGACCTAATCCAAAATTCCTTTGGAAAGCACCAATGTGACAATCGTGCCATAGCCGTAAGCCTAATTTCGATACAATTTTGACACTTCTTCGGAGTGAAAGCTCAAATTCGCGCTTCTTCGCCCCCTCGCAGTGTTTGGTAGGGTAAAGTCGCCCAAGCGAGCGAGGGCAGTTTGGGAAACAAGCTGCCTTGCGCCTGAGGCTGGGAGGAGCGGGCAACTGCACTAAATAGTGCATTTAGGGTGCCCCACACTAATTTCTTGACATTTTACGCTATATCAATATTTACTAATACTACAAGGTACTGATATGTGTATTGCACCCTTTCAACTACTGTACCACATCTCTACAAAAGTTTTAGATTTTTACCATCAAAAAGTTGAATTTGAGAATTTGGAATTCAATTTTGGACTTAAACATAGTCATTTAGTCTAGAACCACATGAAAACGTTGTAATTGCACAATACCCAATGACAAAGTTTAGTTAGGGGGGAAAATATTACTTTTACTTTTATTTACAAAATGATAAGCTTTTTCATTGTGTGTTGTTCGATTAGAACCTTTTTATGATTCTAGACTAAATCAAGGTCTTTAAGTCCAAATCTGAATTCCAAATTCTAAAATTCAACTTTTTTACAGTAGAAATCTGAAATTCACCCCGGGGTGTGGTACAGTAGTTGAAAGGATGTGTTACACACATCAATTCCCATACTACAATAATCTTAGTCAATAATTACTGCAATTAACATTTAATTGACAACAATAAGAGCTTGACAACAATAGTTTTGTGGAAAAACAAACCAACAATGTACAAGCCATAAACCATGTGAAATTCTACAATGAATATTGCATTTAGGTTGCCTTAACAATTAGGTTGCCTTACCCTATTAACCCCTAAAGGACCACTGTCCTTTGGGGAACAGGCTAGACTTTGGGCATGTACCTATGGCTAAACTACTTTGTGTGATTTTTTGAAACTTTTGTGGAAGGTGGAGAATTTAAAGATCTATGTGGGCATCTAATTTTTTCTTCATTCTGACATTTAATGAAGTGGTTATTCATGAATTTATGCAAATTTGGGGAGGATTGCCCACTCAGGCAGCCCAAAAACTTCTTTACAATTTACATTTTTTTAAATTAAAATTTGAAATTGGTTCTTTAAAATTTCAAATAGGTGAGAAGCTTTGAATCATTCAATTTCAATCTCAAAGATGAATGTTATGAGGAGCTTTTGTTTGCAGGAAGTTCTAGATTCTCTACTCTAAAATAAACTTTGAAGTCCTTTACTTTACTCAATTTTCATTATTTTGGAAAAAAAATTAAACCAAAGGAAGTAGATTGTTGATCACAACACTATGACCATTAGGATTTGTATTTTTCATTTTAATAATTAAATTCTTAACAATTTAGTGATTTGACTCATTCTCTACTTCTTTTTACTTACTGATTTTTCCCATGTGTTGTATAATTCCAATTGATTTGAAAATTCTCCCACGCATACCTAACTTGATCTCCTATATGGAAAAAAAAGCGCAACTTTGGGTAGAGCAACTTTTTTGTTATAAGAGTGGTCAAAGGCTTTTGAAAGTTTTGGGTAGCATGGAAAAAAAAAAATTTGTTCACTTTACATGTAAATATCTCACTCCTCTCCATTTGGAATGAGCTGATTTTTTTCCTGTAAGTACCTCTTCTAGTCTGGGGCAAGATCCTACAGTTGGATTTCCCAAAAACAAAACATAAAATCCCTTTTTACTAAACCTCCTAGAAGTGACAGTTTTCAGTGATTTTTACTGAAAAAAGGGCATGGTCCTTTAGGGGTTAAGTTACCTCATGATCCATCACTTGGCTACTTAGAGGCACTTGCAACTCACTAGATACTGGGATTTCACATGATTTACAACTTGGACATTGCTAGTTTGTTTTCCTATAGCTTCATTGTTGTTACAAGGGCATGTAAAATTGTTTGTTGCAGTAACTTTTGATGAAACTATTGTGTCAAAAATTACCGTAACAACAATAAATATCTAGGAATTGATATATGTACCACCCCTTTTTGACTATTCTACCACACCTAATATATATGGTCAATATTTATGATATTATAGTAGGTGTGGGACCACGGATAAAACGTCACTAAATTGAAAATACAATTTTTCATAGAAGTAGAAGTTGTAACTTCAGCTTTGTTTTCAACTCTAAATCCTACTCATGATATTGATTACAAGATCTAAATTGAACTAAGTATAATTTAGATCATTGAAATAATAATATGAGCAAGATCTAGAGTTGAAAAATAGATCTGAAATTACAATTATATGTCAAGTTGCAATTTCAATTTAATAATGTTTTGTTTGTGGTCCACACCTAAGGTAGGAGCACTCATAAGCGTGAAACTAAAGGTTTTGAGGTAGGAAAATCAATTAATGAACTTTGAAAAAAATAGTATAAACCCTTAAATGACCATAGGGCATGGTATATACGCTACTATATAATTGGCATTTGCTACCAATAAGAAGTTTTAATTTGGGATCTCAAGCAGCTCACTAGAACCGCTTTGATCTATTCACCAACTTCTTTGTTGATCTCAAATGTAGTAAAGGTGTGAACCTATTCCAAATACAAGAAAAACACCTCATATTGTATTGGTTGCAATTGCACGTTGAGATGTCTAAGAGCTAAGTTAGGAAGAGGAAATCAAAAACTTTGTCATCAATTTGAAAGTTTCAATTGCAAGCATTTGTTCACAAAAAAATTTCAAAATCCTAAATCATTGAAAATGTAGAGTTGTGTGTAGGAGATGTCTTTAGTGTGCTCACACACTCATACTTGAGGAGTTCTTAAATAGTAAGATGGGGCACTCAAAATCGTCATGTCAATCACCCAAAACCAAGACTTTGTCACCCATAACCAATTTTTTTTAATTGTCAAGCATTGACATTGATGACACAAGTAGATATCTGGGATGGGAGCACTAACAGTGAGGGGTGCTCCTAATGTGAAAGTTTGTTGTGTGAAAAGATCGCCTTTTGGAATGAAAAGAAAATTGAAACACAATTCATATAGTAATCATCATCGTAATCTTAAAAAAAGGTCTATTGTAACAAGAAAGCGTGCCCTCCAAGAATGCATAATGGCTACAAAAGCAACCAACCTACAAAAATGAAACAAATATCCAAATACTAAAAAGAACAATCATAGACAAAGAAGCACACTAGCTTCAAGCCCCAACCGCACTCAAAACACTTCCCGATCTCCAACTCTTCTCACTCAATCCAAGTCCTTGCTGAAACAAAAGGACCAGCTGGCCCTCAATAACAAGTGTGGCGCTGGAATTATGGAGATAATTTCTCTGGCAAGTGGCACTGATGCAACGCCATAGCAGCCCTAACTACCAATGCAAGATTGCCATACGAGCCCAAGTCAGAAGTACCAAGCATGAATACCAATGCTCTAAAATGATCAAATAGGGTTTCGAGTTTCTAAGATGGTCAAAGAGGGACTTTAAATAAAAATAGGGAATTGTTAAGGCCACACCCAAAATTGCTAACACCACACCCCAAGATGTATTTTGAGCATGAATTATGAGAATTTAATGATGAATTTTTAAATTTGGATCAAAAGATTTGTTTCACCTTTATCATTCTAACGCTATATTCAAAAAATTGGAGGTATTTGAATTCAAAACTAAAAGTACATGGCTTTAAAAAAATTTAAAGCAGAAATTCAAAAAATAATAGCAATGGTGCAATAAAAGTTCAACAAAAATTTGTAACTGTTTTCTTTCTTTCAAGATGTTTTCTTTCTTTCAAGAAGGTGGTAATGCGTTGATTGAACAAATGATGGACCACTTTATTAAAAAAAATATCATTAAATTTGCAAAAGGTATGCTTACAATGGTGTGGCGTTAGCAATTTTGGGTGTGGCTTTAGTAATGCCCTAAAAATAACACATATCTGGCTGAAGAAAATCATTGTAATTAGCTGTTTGATCTGTTAAAAAATAAGATGCCACTAGCCATAAGGTCCACAGACCACAAGTATTTCTATTCAACACCTTGGGGCCCAATGCAAATAACTCCCATTGCAATAGAAAGATGCGTGCGCACCATTAGGGTTTACATTTGCAAGAGAATCAGTACATTCGAAAGGACTGCCATACATCTGTACCACAAAAACCAAAGGACAGATGAGTGATTTTCGTGGCTCTCTTCCTGCTCTACAGAACTACAGACCATCCCTCTACAAAATCCATGTTACAGGCCGATATCCTAACTACCACCAAGGACGATTGGCACTCAAGGAGAAGGTGAAAAGGAAGGACAAGGGTGTGGATATCTATTGAAAAGCCTGCTATGCCTTTGACAAACTCTGGAAACTATTAATATATCTAAGTCTGAACCGCGGATTCCAGGGAAGGTGTATATGTGTAATTGTTTCTTAACCCTAAAGATCACTCAAAACACAAAATCCTAGAGATGTTCAAGAAGAGGTCACAAACAAGCCAGCGAGAATCTGGAGAGCTATTGTATCTTCAATACATGGATCAAAGGGAGTCTAAACTGCTATGAGGTATTCATTCGCAAAAGATGCAGAGGAAGCCGGAGGACTAAAAAGAGGTGGAATCACAGATCTGCATAAAGATAAGCAAGAGGAGATGCTACTCAATTTGAAAAGAAAAAGCATTGTATGCAAAAAGATTAACCTGACAGCCCACTCTCCTCCGTAGGAATCAGAGTCCACAATAGGAAAAGGGAGTCCTCTAAATTGGTGTCCCTGCATGTCTCGGGTTCATGGAAAAAAACAACCCGGTAGATACAACGTAGGTTTGATGCTCAATAAACACTTAAGCTATCAGGATTGTTGCAGCAAAAGCTTCCAGGAATGCAATGTACACTCACAGATTGACAAAGCTTCAACTCTCCAACCCGAGCTTGCTGGTTTGCCTGTCAAGAAGAAAAAAATACTGGTCTCACAAGATTATCAGTTGAGGAGGTCGTAATCGTCCAGGCGGTCGTTGTACTGCAACACCTTCCGCTTAATTTTCGATGAATCCACCCACGTCACGAAATCCTCCATATTCCGAGTCACCAGAAAAGCAGGTTCGGTGATCGTATCAGGTCCGACGCGAATATGCCCTTGCTCCACAAACGTCACGGCTTCCCGCATGTTCTCCGCCATGTTCAGCCGGAGCATCACCACAGCCAGTCGACGACGGCAAAGCGTCGACACCGACAGCTTGCTGCACAGGGCTAAACTCTTCTTCGACGGGATCACGCCCATGCTGTACAGCTTCTCCAGAAGCGCCTCCGTGATCTCGATCCGGCTCGGGTCCTGCGGGTGCATCTTCTTGAGCATCGTCACCAACTTGGTCGCCATGCCACAAATCTTGTTGTAGTCCTGGTAGTCTTCGCGCCCCGTGATGTGATAGCGCCGCATCACGGCAACCTCGTTGGCCCCGCGCTCCTTCTTCCATTCCAGAAAGTTCACCTTCTTCAGCAGCTTCTGCTCGTGATACTTGAGCTTCCTCATCGTGAAACCCTAACAAACTGGATGCAGAAAAAAAAAAGTGCTGAATCACAGCTCGAGTACTAGGTTTAGCAAATTTGTAACCGGTCCAGACGAAGCAATCTACTCTATACTAATGCCAAGGGCGCTCCAAATCCCTGCAAACAGACCGCCGCACGCACAGCTGCGTAGAGGGTTTAAGGATACACGGTCTCCAATTGGAGAAACGGCAACGAGGGTGCTAAAACCCTAAACCCCGCGGTCAGCAAGCGACACAAATGAGGAAGCGAGACGGAGCGAGCACGGGGGTGGGACAGGGTTTTTTTTGTTTGGCACTGTTCATGAACAGGAAGAAGCCTATGTGTCAGCACACGTATGGAGAATTTTGGGAGAAGTTAATGCACTGGTCAAAATAAAATAAAGTGAAATAAAATCTGGCTGCAAGAAGTCAGAAAAAAAAATCCTGGGGTGGGGTGAATGCAAAAACTTTGTAAAAGAGGCTATGTATAGTGCATGATTATAAATAAAACTTGGGAATGTTTAGACTATGTCCCACGTCCCAAGTCCCACTTCATTCTGAGAATTTGATTGACGGAGAGGCAAAAGATGGGACTTTGCATTCCACAAGTCCCACATCCCACTTGCTTACATGGTGCCTACATGGCAGCACTTTTGGAAGTTTTGGCATCAAAAAAAGTGAGACTTCACTTAAGGTTTGTGTTGACCAAAATGCTAGACCCATCTATTAGCCTGAGTCCCATCTTTCCCATCTTTTCTGGCCCACAAAGATGGGATTTTGCACTCATGTGGGACTTTATCACATGGGACGTGGGACATAGTCTAAACCGCCCCTTAGTATTTTTGCAAAAATCCACGCTCACAAATCCGTGCTCATGGTATAGCATTCCCCAACATCAATATACTGAGGTAATCTAAATCCACAAAAAACATATCTTAAACATAAATTTCAAAAAATAATTATTTTAGTAAAAACATCCACACTATGGAAAATTAGCTAAAATCACGAGATCAAAGATTTAAAAAATTCAAAGGCAAAGGGGTTAAAACAACCTCAATGTGCATGTTATTTTACCAATTTCCATCCTCTATCATAATCCAAACTACTTTGGGTTGGTACAGACAACACAGGTAGCCAACTTGTAATCCTACGGTGGAAATAAATACTGAAAGAGTAAAAATTTAGACCTTTAGAAAAGCAAATCTAGAAATTTTGTTTGTTTTGGTTAGGAAACATTATGGTCCGGCGGTAATCATATTTAAACTGAAAAACCCTTTTTTAGTTTGGTGCAAGTAGAAATGATCCAACTACCATGTATAGAAAAAGGATAGCTTTTGTTTTCTTTTTAGCCTTGTTTGTAAATAAATTGGAGTTATTTCATTACTGGTGTACATATTGAAATGTGCATTGTATACCAAACCAAGTATACTTCCTTAAATTTGTGCAAATATACCTTAACCCCTTACCGCCCATGGTGTTTCTGAGTATCTTAGAATTTGCTTGAAAGTGAACAAAATGTCAACATTTTGATCAATCTTTTCAATTTTTTTGAAGTGCAACCGTATAAATTCAAAGTAGACATGTTATAGTCCACATAAGAAAAGAAACCACAACAATATCATTTATGGATTGAAAGATTATAACATTTGATCATGAGGGTGTTAAAACTGCGAAAGTGATTTGAAGTCTTTCAATCCTCATTTTGCATCTCAAACCTAAAATTGAGTGTACCAACAAAATATGAGTATGTAAAGTATAACATGCATAACCCCAATCAATTTATGGCTTCTCAAAATCTATTCTACAATTTTTTAAATTGAATTTTTAATATGATTTTTTCTCCAAGTTCTAGTGTACTTGAGGCTCATTTCCAAGAGCCTTCAACACTAGAAAGTGAAGATTTGCAATGGACACCCTTGCACAAAATTTTGAATAGGCAAATCATGTTAATTCATTTTCAAAATCAGACTCTTGATACTAAAACTAGACTTCAACAAAAAAATTAATAAAATAATGACCACTAAAAAAATCTTGAAAAAAGGTTCCACATCTTTGAATAAAATTCAAAGAGGTCTGGTTTGGGCTCCTTGGGCGGTGAGGGGTTAATCCTTGAATGCCTGTGCATGCCATTGCAACCAATACAATATGAGGTGTTTTTCTTGTATTTGGAATAGATTCACACCTTTATTGCATTTGAGATCAACAAAGAAGTCCCAAATTAAAACTTCTTATTAGTAGAAAATGTCAAGTATATGGTAGTGTAAGGTAGGAGCACCCCTCACCGTTAGTGTCTCCATCACCGATACCTACTTGTGTCAGTGATGTTAGTGATTGAATTTTTTTTTAAAGTTACGGGTAATAAAGTGATAGTTTGGGTGACTAGCATGACAATTTTGAGTGCCCCATCTCACTGTTTAAGAACTCCTCAAGTTTGTGTTATGAGCATATGAGCACACTAAAGATATCTTCTACACACAATACATTTTTAGTGAATTAGGACTTGAAAAATCTTTGTGAACAAATGCTTGCAATTGGAACTTTCAAATTGATGTCAATATTTTTGATTTCCTCTTCCTAACTTAACACTATTTTTTTCAAAGTTTATTAACTAATTTTCCTACCCCAAAATCCTTAGTTTCATGCTTTATGGGTGCTCCTACCCCTTGTATAGTATGCCCTATAGTCATTTAAGGGTTAATCAAACAAGGGAGAGGCTCTACACTAAATATTGCATTTAGGTTGCCTTGACAATTAGGTTGCCTTACTTTGGTAAATTACCTCATGACTCATCACTTGGCCACTTGGAGGTGCATGCAACTCTTTAAATACTTGGGTTTCATATGATTTATGACTTGGAAGGCGCTAATTAGTAAAAAATATTTATATAGTGTGAAATGTTGAGAAACTTGTGTGGAGCAACCTAAACACAATATTAGGGGGCTTAAAACATCAACTTTTTTAGGTGACTCACGTTACGATTTACCTTTGTGAATTCACTCATGAATCGCGAGATGACTCACCTCTGGACTTCACTCCTAACGTGATTCACGTGAGGAGTGAACTCCAGAAACTCATCTTGGTGGCTTCTCGCAGCTCATTCACGTGCTTCCTCAAACCCCAAAACTTCTCTCGCAAAAATTTCCGCAAACTCACGGGTGTCTCAGACTTTGCACATGGAAGCGAACAAAAAAAATTCACTAGTGCGCGGAGATCCTGTGAGGTGAGAAGATCGAAGACCAGATTTTATGTTTAACCCTTAAAGGACTGACCTTGAACCCGTGACTTAGACCCAGGAGAGTGTGTAGTGTTCATGGGCAACAAACAACTTGTGGCATGTGTCCAAGAGAGATAATATTCTCCTCAAAAGAAGGAAAAGTCAATAGTGTATCCTGCCCTCACAAAAAGGGCAGTAGGGACCTTATACATCTCTTTACAAATTGGTGTTTTAAAAAATATGGAGGCATTGAAAGCAACTACTTTTGGCATTCAGTGATGTGACACATCTTTAACCACTTTCAAGAAAAAAAATTGGAAAAAAATATTTTTCCACCCTCAGGATGTGTTTTCGACATTGAAAAGACAATTTTCGTCCTCTTAGACGGTTAGGGGTTAAAGCCCCTTTACAGAGGTGAATAGCTACATGAGTCACCTGAAAATGTTTAAGTTAGAAGCCCCGTATTCAACGTACTGCTTTTTTTTTTCGGTGGGTTATACCGGATCTAGAATCGGTGTAGATTCGGGTGTTGGCGTTGGCGAGAAGAACCGGAGGTTCGGGGAGAGGGTGGCCGCGATGTGACGGACCCGCGGGCAGCGCGATCAAACCACCGAAGATTGACGCATCGGACGAGAGCGCGCGCGCGCGCGAGAAGTCCAAAGGGACAGCAAGAGAGAGAGAGAAACACACACAGACAACCAGAAAGGGCGCCCTCTCTGTGATCCTCACTTACTGGACACCACCCTTCCGGGGGTTGCTAAGTTCGGCGATTGCATCTCGGCACAGCATCAGTGATGGCATTGGCGTCGCGCACGGGCCTGGTGCCATCGCAGCTCGTCATCCACGCAGGGAAGACGGAGTCGTCTGCTGCCTCCAGCTCGCAATCCTCGTTTCGCCGGTTTTCTCATTTTACACCCTGCAAGTAATTCAACTTCTGGACGATATGCAATGCTTTTTAGAGATTTTGCAATCTCGTTTCATATAAATTTGACTGAATTTGCGGTGGATGAGCGTTTTGCATTGTGCCAGGGGTGCATTCAGGTGCTATTCATGTTGACTTTTCTGTAATTGGCAGCAATCTGGTGGTAGTAGTCCTCGTCCTCGAGTTTTTAGGGTTCAGTCGCGTATCCGTTCGATTGTATATTGCAGTTGCTCTGTTTTTCAGGAATTTTTGAACCTTATGTAGATAGCAGACGGCTCGCGATCCTCTTTTTGCCGGATTTCTCAGTTTGCACCCTGCAAGTAATTTAACTTCTGGCCGATATGTTCAGAGATTTTGCAATCTCATTTCATACGAATTTTCATTGAATTTGCGGTGGATGAGCGTTTTGCATTGTGCTAGGGGTGTGTTGAGGTGCTATTCACGTTGACTTTTATGTAATTGGCAGCAACCTGGTGGCAGTACTCCTCGTCCTGGAGTTTTAGGGTTCGGTCGTCGATTGTACATTGCAGCTGCCCTGTTTTCAGGAATTTTTGAATGTTAAGTAGATAGCAGACGGATGAGTTCGTACAAGAGACAGAGTGATCTTTTGTGCTGCAGATTGCGATGGCAGGGCAGTGGCAAGGAAAGTAGACAGAGAAGAAATCATGGCATTGGCTCTGTTGCTTCAACGACGAAAATAAGCAATGTGGAATTGAACAGCAAGTTTCCATTACAAGACGTGCTGGATGCACAGCAATTCGACAGAGAGCTTCTGACGTCGATCTTTGAGGTGGCAAGAGACATGGAGGACGTGGAGAGGGATTCAGCTGGATCGCAGCTGTTGAAGGGTTTCTTGATGGCCACTCTGTTTTATGAACCTTCGACTCGTACGAGGCTTTCGTTTGAATCCGCCATGAAGAGGCTGGGTGGCGAAGTGTTGACTACAGAGAATGCTCGTGAGTTTTCGTCTGCTGCCAAGGGCGAGACTTTGGAAGGTCGGTTCGTTTCCTCTTTTTTTATGATTACCAGTCTTGATGAGTCATTGCTTTTATTGTTTTAGACCTACTGATGACAGCCTTTGGAACTGTGTTGTAATGGAGAACTGCAGGGGATATGCTTTGGTTCAAGGAACCTTGATTCGTCAGAGTTTCTTGTCTACATGCTAGCATTCTTAGCTGCAGTTCGTGTATCTTTCATGGGGATTGGTTAACAGATAGCATCAGGACAGTGGAGGGCTATTCAGACATCATTGTGCTGAGGCATTTTGAAAGCGGGGCAGCTAAGAAAGCCGCTGACACAGCAAATATCCCTATCATAAATGCTGGAGATGGTCCTGGTCAGCATCCAACACAGGTCTGTCTTCTGCGATGCCTCTCTGATCACGTTTCAACTTTTTCCGTACGTATTTCAGATGCAGAGTAGAGTTGCTTAGTGGCTCAGTTTTAATCTTCAAAATGCGATCAGCAGAGAATGTAGATTCATAGTTAAAGCATCAAGGATTGATCAGTTTAGGGCTATGGAAGGCTAAGGGTTGAAGTTCCACTTGATTATGATAGTTATTGAACACGAGTTAACGTCTGAGCTACGTCTTCTGCTGTTTTAGGAATTGAATCCCAACATACTAATTGATGCTAACAGTATGCTGTTGATCCTTTCCATCTAAGACTGGTGATTTTCTGTTCATTAGTAGCAGTTCATGGAAAGCAGTATTGTACATCTAATTCTAACAGAAAGATATGCTGAAGGCTACGTGAGAGTTGTAGTAATGTGCTGATGTTGAGTCGTGATAGTCTATGTTGCTCTGAAAGCATGGCATTTCGGAGGAATGTGGCTAATACGTTTTGTTCTGCAGGCACTGTTAGATATGTACACCATCCAACGAGAGCTTGGGCATTTGGACCAAATAACAGTGGGGCTGGTGGGTGACCTAGCTAACGGACGAACTGTTCGATCATTAGCTTACCTGCTCGCAAAGTATGATGGGGTCAAAATATTCTTTGTTGCTCCTGATGCGGTCAAGATGAAGGTACTGTCATTGACCTAATCACCTTACTGCTTGGACACGAAACGCACCATTTGCGATGGACCACGTTCATTATTTTAGGCCACATTGAATTCTTCACCCACTGCAATGGAGCACCCAATGTTTGTACAGTGCAATGCACCATAAGCAAACAAACATGTGGCCACAAAATGCCAAATAGTGGTTGATTTTGGGTGCTATCATTGTATTTTTGACAAATGATAAATCAAATCCGTTTGTGTAGCTTTTTTCTTAAGATCTCCTTGCTTATAGTTACTAAGAGTTTCAACTTATTGAGGGGTTTATAATTACAAGGAGTTTCAACTTATTAAAGGGTATTACGGCATAGAACAACATAGACCTAACAACCATATAAGCTATTCATAACACCCCTCAATAAGTTAAAACTCTTTGTAGCTATAAGGAGGGAGAGCTTAGAAAAAAAGTTACAAAAACGGATTTGAATTATCATTTGCCAGAAATACGTTGATAGCACCCAAAGTTCACCACTATTTGGCATTTTGTGGCCAAATGTTTGTTGGTTTATGGTGTCTTGCACTACAGCGTAGTTTCTTGCTTACGTTGCACTTGCAGTGGCGTTGTCCAGTGTTTCAGGAAGTCGTTTTGGGGTGTGTTTTTCTCAGGATGATATCAAGGATCACCTAACAAGCGCCGGAGTTCATTGGGAAGAATCCTCGGACTTGATGGAAGTGGCATCCAAGTGCGATGTCATCTACCAAACGCGCATCCAACGTGAGAGGTTCGGTGATCGTGTGGATCTGTACAACGAGGTTCGGGGGAAGTACATTGTGGACACCAGGGTCATGGATGTGTTGCCCAAGCACGGAGTCATCCTTCACCCCCTCCCACGTCTCGATGAGGTCAGTCCCGACTCCTCTGAAACGCTCTCTCACACTTCACATTATCCCATTCCCTTCTGCCTTCCCCCTCTCTGCTGTATGATACTCCCTCTGTCCCTCCAGAAACGTCCAAAAAGCTTCCTTGCAAAGGATTAACTGTGTTTTAGTCTTTGTGATAGTGACACATGCATTCTAGAATCAATATATCATCTACCAAATGTATGAAAAATGTCCAGCTTTGATGTTGCCGTTTGGGCACCCAAATTCCATGCTAAAAGTATCATATTTGTGCATGCTGCCAGCTCCTCATTATTGATGATTTAAAAATTAGTAGCAACAATGGTACCTCATATGGGCAAGGCCAAGCTTGCTAGGAGAGGAATGCTCTCTAATTGCTTAACTTGCCCCCATGAGATCATTGAACATGACAAATGCTTTCTCAGCATTTGAAATCAGCAAAAGGGAGCTTTTTAGTGGTACAGGAAAGGTATCTGATTTGAAGCTTTTTAGAGGGACAGAGGGAGTATATTTTTACATTTTACCTTTCAGATTGACTTTATTTCTGGCTTCTGTGGAGATGGAAGCGACCCGCTGGTGGTCATATGAGTGTGTTTAGGGTTCAGGTTCAGGGTGTAGAATAGCTGTTATTCTTGGTGACGAAGACCGAGGTAGACATTGTTAAACCTGCTCTCCACAATTTTGCATAAACGACGGTTTTAGGGACGTGACATGGTGTGGTGGTTTTGTCCAGATAACCTTGGAAGTGGACAGTGATCCGCGAGCGGCCTATTTCCGTCAAGCTAAAAACGGTCTTTTCATTCGGATGGCCTTGCTGAAGTTGCTTCTTCTCGGGTACTAGGTCTAGCAATTGTTGCAGTTTTGCTCTCCAGGATTTGAGTGTTACGATTACTGGATCATAGGGCTGGGAAGTAGCTCAGTCCTGTGTATCCAACAATTTTGGTTATTGAGGTCCAACTTGCAGGGCTCCTTGTAATTTTGGTTACAGAGTTGTATTCACTTTGGAAGTTGCAACGAATTGGTAGCTTCATTTGTAACAGTAGTATGGTCTGTGCTGGTTCCAGACCTATGAGCGTGCTAAGTTCCTCTTTTTTGAGGTATTGTTTGAATTTTTTGCAACGTTTGAAGAGAAAAGTACTTGGAGATTTGGTATCTCTTGGCCTGGAAGTCCATGGGATACAAAACAAAGTTCATGCACTCTTCAACAATATATTTTGAGCCCTTGGACACATGTTTCTTTAGTATTCAGAAATTCTCAATAGAGAAGACTTGAAAATTCAGTAAGTTTCGGTTTTGAAGTTTGAACTGTGCTAAGTTAAGCTTGTCCGTCTGCTCTTGTGAAGAGCTTCCATTAATATCTCGGGTGCCTTTGAAAGCTTGGTTTTGTAGTTTTTGTATCTTTCTCAATGGGAAGTACTTAAAAAATTCAATATTTTTCGATTGATGTGAAATTGGAATTGTATGCAATCACATTCCACACCTTTTTTTATGAAGTGTTTTGTAATGTGTTCTACATGTCTCCAATGTGAGGATGAATGTGGTACATTTGGAAAAACCCAATCCTTACGATTTTTCCAAATTTCATTATCATCAAAAGCGTATTGAATAACTACTCACTTTACCATCTTCAATTTTGTCAATAGGGGTAGTCATAGCACTTTCTTGGCTGCCTGTGGTGAATGAGAATGCAAAAGTGTTGTTTTGCTATTGGCTAACGAAGCTTCTATTTTGGTTTTGGTTAGCGTGCAAAACTTCTCACCACCCCATTCTTCTCTTGTGGAGGTGAAGAATGGACATTTTGTAGGAAAAGTTTCACCTCTTGCAACTTGTGTTTCACCTTATTGTGCTTGTTTTTATTGTCGATTGACTGCTCTTGCTTAAAATGCTGGCAGCAGGGTTTGAACTTGGGTGTGACGACAGGTTGAGTGGCGTTGGGTTTAATTTCGAGTAGCTTACATGTGAAGGACATATTTTTAAAATGGGTAAGATCATTCAGCAAAGGTTGTACATGAGGTCCCAGAACTATTGCTGGAGAATCGACTTGGATAATACTTCTCTAAAATTTTAGCAAACTATAGCTAACAGTCGGCTACTCAGTGGCAGATGTTGCTCTGTAAACACCCCTCGAAGCTTTAAGTGCATTCCACATGTCCTCTAGTCATGGCAAAAGATACGCCGCAACACAGAGGAAGCTAACTCACGTCCACGGTGTACAATTTGTCTTTTATGGAGTGCGGAAAATTGCAACAGTTAGCTGAATAACTTGAAGACAAACCTCGGTAAGATGTCTGAACTTTTGTATTGCCTCATTTCTCTTGTACCGAAGCTTTGAAAAAGAGAAAATTGGTTGACTTCCTACAGTGGTTGCATGTAAAGAAACTAAAAGAAACAAGCAGTAGGTCCGTTGAACCTTATCTTCACACTATTGAGAAGTATACTACCCCATATTCAATCAATATGGAGTTGTATGTTATATATGGAGTGTATAGGGATCAATGCATGATTTAGGTGCACTCCATATATAAAATGCAACTCCATATTGATCAAATATGGGGTTAATAGAGTGCTCAACTGCTCAGTGTAAAGTAGATGTACTGAAGAAATATGAATTTGCTTCTTATGAATGGATGAAATCAATTCTACTCACGGAGAGAGTACCAGTACAATTAAGAAGTAGGAGACTGATCTTGTGAGAGCAACATAAATTATTACAACTTCTGGGCTGGTTAGTTAGAATTTCACAACATTGTTGGACAAGTAGGCTAGTACTTCATAGAATTGTGTGCATATCTTTATTTTGTTGTCTTCTTGCGATTGGAAAAATGAGTATTGATTTATGTTGCCTGATGCTTAATGCTCTTTGTTACGCGTTATCTGCAGATGGGTTTTGGAAACTACATGAGGTCTCTTGCAAAACAGCCCCACAATGAGAAATGGAAGTGTGTAGGGGTTAGAACCACTAGCGGATCCACAAAGAGATCTAAACTCACTAAGAAAGGGGTAACATTTCTAATTTCACAATACCTAGACACTTGCAAATAAAGAAAACCCTAGAGCAAGTGATGAGCAAGATGAGGTATATGGAGAAAATTTCAAAGAAGCCAAGGACTTCTTATGAAACACAAGTGAAGGATTAACCTTCCATGACAAAAAAATGGGGATTACTAGAATCCGAGATAAATTTCTTTCTATTTGTCTATTTTACTACCAAGTAAAACCATTCATGGCTGAGAGTGTTGCTGCCAATCCACCATATATTGGTAAGATAGGCATGAATGAGAACATCTCAGACATGCTATTCTATACCTCTAGTGTAAGAGGATTGCACGACTCAAGAATTGAAGAGAGGGCCAATGTCAATTTTGAAGAGGACTACTCAAGTGTTGATGAAGAGCTTGATTTTGAAGAACAAATTTCTTCACAACATGAAACTATTCCATAGCCTCCTTCTCAAGGTACGGCTTCTTGCAATTACCTCTTCAATTGTGTTTTTCATAACTAGAGAAAGTGGAGCAATATTTCCTAGTTCTTGCTAGTAAAACGTGAAGTCAAATGGCAAGTGCATCATTGTCACCTTGCACTTCATGAAAAATATTCTCTAAGCTTTGAAATTGCAGTGATGACTGTATTCCAAAAATTGATGACAATATCTTCTACTTCCATTTGGGCTTTCATTGTAGGATTCCAACACTTTTGCTCTGAAAACTGAATCACCCTTGTCAAGTGCTCTATGCTTCCTTTTACTTGCAAAAAGTGTCCATTGCCATTGCATTTGGTGATCAACCATGGACTGATAGATTTGTTCACCGATTTGGGTTTGATTGACAAATTCATATCAAACACAAGGAACATTATTCTGAAATTTTTGATGCCTTACCGACATCATGATTTGTACTCACTTTGTCTTTGACATATTGAGAAATACTTTATCTTGCAGATACAACTACTAGACCAAAGACAACACAAGGCACAACATCTCCCAGTTGCCATTGACATGAAAAGAAAAAAAAAACCCAAATCATTTCAAGAATCTAGACAAGATACTCAAGAGTAAAATTGTTTACTCATGGAGAAGAAATTGGAAATGCAATCAGCGCACCAAGATGAGAAGCTACAATATTTGAGGAAACAATTGCAGCAGTAGTATTTACTTGATTTCTGATGCCTAAAGTTGAAATTCATGAAGATGGAGCAACAATGGGAGGATTCACATTTTTGCTAGACTTTGACAAGTAACATTTTTAAGTTCATCTTGTAAGTAGGGAGGCATAGATAGGATTCACTTAGCCTTACCAAAATATAGGGTTATGGATTTCTAAAGTTGTGTGTTTCAATTTTGTTTGCAAGTCATTGATGTTAAAGTGCTGTAAACTATCTTCTATAATGTGAGAATAATAATCTGTTTCAAAATTGCAAAACAATTTTCTACATTATAAACAATAAGTTGTGCTACACATTGTTGAACCTTTGCTCTTGTTGCATTCATTGCTGGCTAGCTTTTTGAATTACATTAATTAATTCAGACTTTGTCATATTCATTGTTCCTCTACCTCCTCTTTGTCAATGTAGAGCCTCTTGCTGTTTCTTGAGACTATAATATGATCCCATGAAAACTATATGTAAAATACGGATGCTCATTTGTTATTAGCTTGAATCAGTTTTTTTTTTTTGGGCAATTTAAGGCCCAATTGCTTAAAAAAAAATTGAGCTTCAAGCCTATAGAAACAAAAGGGGAATTTTTTTCAAAAAATGCTAAACTGCAATAATGAAAATTGCATTCCTCTTTAGGTTTCCTTAAAATTCTTGTCAAATTGAAAATTGATGCCATCACTTTAAAATTATTTGAGGT
This sequence comes from Ulota crispa, assembly GCA_963920765.1. Taxonomy (NCBI): domain Eukaryota; kingdom Viridiplantae; phylum Streptophyta; class Bryopsida; order Orthotrichales; family Orthotrichaceae; genus Ulota; species Ulota crispa. Next base: position 5,547,675 of record OY987244.1, read on the forward strand.
ATTGTCTAATCAAATCCCATGCAATAGTTAAGTAATGCCAAATTTTATTTGGATATTTTCAAAAAATTATCAATGAATGTTTTTTGCCTACAAAAAAAATCCAATGATGCTGCAAAAATCCATGCATAGAGGCTGCCTTCAACTCCAACCAAAAATAGGATGGAGCCTGCAAGCTACAACCCATTTTCAAAAAATGCCATACAAGCATTGGTTGGAAAACACAAAAAAAAACCGTGGGTTGAGTGGTGGGTCCTATTAGTGTGGTGTTCATGTCTAGTTTTGGAAGCAAATCAACCTTATGAGAGTAAGTTGTGCTGTAATCTTGAATGAAATAAGCACCTTGTGAGAAGGAGACTTAATTAGCCATGACACATGACAGAAATAAGCCCCACCACCCGTCATCCGCCTAGCCAAGTGGCGGGGCATGAGTGGATTAAACTTGGCAGAGCCTGGCAAGGTTGAAGTCCGCCAGTGTAAAATTTGCCACCCCGCCAGGAGGTGGCGCTAGCATCCGCCGACGTATGCCAAAAAAGAGTGTCATTTGCATTTGGCAAATGCCTTCCTTTGGGTTTGAGTGCAGTACTTTCAGCTCTTAGAAGGTTTTGAAGTTTTTTATAAGTTACACAGAACTCACGTATGGTGCTATGTTTTTTGGATGCGTCACTAGAAATTTGAGTTTATAAAAATTCTCCAAAATCTTGTACTTTTCATTTTTTGGTATTGTGGATCATGGTATTTTTTTTTTGGCAACACCTACAATTCTAAACAAACCAAAATTAGTCCCACCAATTCTAAACAAACTTGTTGGCAATAGCTAAGTTTCCATTGCCAAAAAAAATGCCATGTTGTGGATGCAACTACAGTAATATAAGGTCTTTTACCTAGTTGATCAAAATGTGGAAGTGGTTTTTTCCAAAAGATATGAAAGGCAAAGAGTAATAAAGGGGGACCCAGGTCTTACTGAAACATGAAGTTACATATGAAATGATACAGCATCTGCTGATGTTTTAGCACTAGCTTTGGGCAATGGTCAGCTTGGGGGTACAAAAAGGATTGTTCTAATGAGAATTTTGGACAAACCCCCACTTTTTGCCACCATGCACCAATTTTCATGATTGTACTATTGCAAATTAAGTTGTTTCCAACAAGGCACATTCTTCATGTGTACACAATAATTGATTTAAAACCCAACAAAGTAGTCTTACTTGTCTAGATCAAACCTTTTATGCTAAAAATGGAAACCTGTTACAATTCCATAAAAAGAAAAAAATGGATGATGTGAACATGTAAATTAATTTTTGTATCACCAAATTTGGAGCATAAATGTAAGCTTAGGTGTATAAAAAATATTTAAACATATAAAGTGCAATGCAATAATAGGTATTGAACCACCGATTACCAAAAGTTTAAATTTTGGGCTTTTTTTATACACACCCTAAGCTGTAGTTAAATACATCAAATGGAGTTTTTTTTTTTTTTCAAGATATGTTCTACATGATTGCATAAAGATACCTATTATGTCAAAGTGTAATAAATTATGTTAAATCAAATTATTTAATGATAGTGTGAAATAGCTCATAAATGACTTTATTAAGGATATGTTTCTTTTGGAAGACATATGTGTGTGTAAAAGTGGTTGGAAGTATCATCATTTCATGGAGAAGAAAATGACTTTAATGAAAAAATAAAAAGAAAGGAAAATAAAATAAAGGGAATGAAAGGAAAAAAATGATCATAATCAATGAAAAGCTCACAAGTGTATGACAGAAGTAAAGAAGTACTTTTTATTTTGAATTGCATTGGCATGATGGCTTTGGAGGGAAGAAAAAGTAGAGAAAAATAGAGAAGTGGAGACACAAGGACACATGCATTTGAAGGTGTATTTATGGTGGGGCAAGTGCATATACACTCAAGGTATGTGAACATGGCTTGTTCTAATTGGTTGAGTCCAATTGGCTCTTGTGATTTTCAAGGCAATAATAGTTAGCAATTAAATTTAGTTGAATTAAGTAGTAGTTGGCTAATGAAAAATAGAGGGCAATGGTCAGTTTGGAGGTCCAAGAAGGATTCATGACTATTAACTTGAAACTTTATTTATAATTAACAATGTTTTGGCAATTTACAAGTTGTTTATAAAAAAATGCAAAACATTCTATAGAATTATTAACTATATGTATCAATGACAAAGGAAAATATGCTATGTTTTATACTCTTTATTGTGGAGTCTCTCATTTTAAAGTTTTAACCCCTAATGTCCTAGGCCTTTTTTGAGCTTCTTGGAATTTGCTCTAAATTGACAAAAAAACAATTTGTTGATAAGTTTTATTAGTTCTTTTTAATTGTAACTGTACAAATTCAAATCAAACATGTTAGAGATCACATAGGAAAAGAAAACACAATAATATCACTTATGGATTGAAAGATTATAATGTTTGATTGTGAGGGTGTCAAAACTGTGAAAATAATTTGAAGTCTTTCAATCCTTTTTCACTCGTCATTTCTAAAAATTTGGTCACCAAAAAAAATGCAAAGTTGAAGGGCATAACATACATAACTTCAATCAATTTACAACTTCTCAAAATCTACTCTACGATTTTCTTCAATGAGTTTGTAATGTGATTTTTCTCCAAAATCTAGATATTGTGTTTGAGGCTCATTTGAAAGAGCTCTCAACACTAGAAAATTACAAGATTGTAATGGCACCCTTCCACAAATGTTGAACAGAAAAATCTTGAATTTATTATTTTCAAATTCAAATTTTAAAAGCTAGAATTAGACTTCAAGAAGGATTTTACAAAAATATAAATTACTAAAATTAATAACTTGACATGGATTTATTTACTTCAAAGTTTTGTTGGTACCACATTTGGATGCCTTGGGCATTTAGAAGTTAAGAGGATTTCTCAAAAATGCTTCAACAGCTGGATGGATATAGGATACTTGAGCAAGTAGCATATATTATGTGAGGCGCTAGATACGTAAGGTATATGACATATTTCCAACAATGTTAAGTGTTTTAGCATGTGTCCAATTGAGTGATGATAGGGGGGTAATTATCTCCAATTAAAGATTAGAACTAATGAAAATTGCACTATTTTTTGCTAATTTTTCATGAAGTTTGAAATTAGAGAATTGTAGATCATAGTTTCACCTATTTTCAATGTATAGGCATTTTTTTCTAGAAAGCGCAAAATAAAAATTGGCCATAGCATGTACAAAAAAAAGAACACAAAAAATTAGAAACCAATATGTCAGATTTTTATGTGTTTATGATAGGAAGAAAATTTATTGCCACACATTTCTTTAGTTGTTGTACGTAACCAAATACGACATTCATTAATATGAGAGATTAGGGACCTCTCAAAATAACCATGTTGATCTTGACCTAATTCAACAATTTCCATTAAAATGAGAATTCTTAGCTCAAATCGAGCATAAAACCTTTCAACTTTAGGTCAAATCTGAAAGGTTTTATGTCAATTAAGCTTAGTTTGAGCTGAGTTGACGTAAAACCTTTTGTCAAATTTCCTTTAAACTACCTCTCATTTCAATGGAAAATTCTCATTTTAATGAATATTGTGTTACCAATAATTTGCAAAGCCAAGCACATATGCCATAAGATTGATAAGGCAAATTTGCTATTTTAAAGTTTGTTGGTTGAAGAGTTATGCAAATAAAATTGGGGCCTCTTTCCACTACACTAATTATGGTATTTAGTGTTGCAACACTAATTACAAACCCCAACACTAAATGTCAACAATCCTCCTAATGTTACCAACACTAATTGTCAACATACACACTATTTGTCAACTATAGTAATTTTTGGGATTTTTTTTTACAAGTTTACATTTAGTGTAAGAAATTGGTTCATTTTTATTACAAAAAATGTATATAAATTAAATTTATGAGTTAATATCTAGACAACTAACACAAATTCCCATTTGTATAGCCAAAATCCTAATCTATAAGGGGTTCACAACAAGAAGAGAGGCAACAAAGAGTAATGTGCAGTAAAAGAAGGCAACTCTAAATGCAAACTAGTTGAGATTTAGAGTGATTGAAGTAAAAGTGCAGGTAACACTATTGATAACATAACACTAAATACCATTATTAGTGTAGTGACCAAGAGCTAGTCACTTTTTTGGTCTTAGTCATGGCTCTTGGTCATGATTAGTGACTAGAGCCAATTCTTTCATCCATTGGTCACCTCCAATAGTGTAAAGTGAACTTAGACCAATTAGATAAAGGATTGATTATTATATTATTTTAAAAAAAAGGAGGTAAATTTTATCAATTATTTTTAATCTACATTCTTTCCCAAACAAATACTCAATTCCACAATTTTGCAAAAGGTAAAAGTAATAATTTGTCCTTTTCTTGGTATTGTACTTTGCGGTGTAATAAATCGTCTACTTACAAAATCAAGATTATTGTGTTGCCCATTGCAATTTAACCCCTAAAGCCCTAAGCTAATTTTTTTACCAAAATTGCTCCAAAATTGCCATTTCTAGTACAAGTACCAAATTTTAGGTTTTTTTTTTTTTTTGACAAATGTTGCCATTGTACTACGCTAGTATCAAAAGATGTAGAAAAACAAATCAACACTTTTTACCATGTAGATTGTAATATATACTCAGTTTGAATTGACAAAAAGCCATTTTTTGTCTCTGGAAAAATCCAAGCAACTGCATTTCACAAGTTCATATTTGTATGAAGTGTTTTTGAAAATGGTTGTAATTTTTTGGATTTTTTCTTCCAAGCATGTTGGGTACATACTTGAAAATTTTCTAAACACTTAGAATTGTACAACACATGGAAAAAAATAGTAAGCAAAAATAAGTAATGAATGATTCAAACCACCAAATTGTTAAGAAATTAATTATGGAAATGAAAAATGCCAATCCTCAACTGTATTAATGTTGTAGTAAATAATCAACATCCTTAGGTTTTGTTTTGTTTTCCAAAATATTGAAAATTGAGTAAAACAAAGGACTTCAAAGTTTATTTTAGAGTAGAGAATCCATAACTGCCTTCAAACAAAATCTTCTCATAACTATCATCTCATAAATCAAAATGGAATAATTCAAAGTTTCCTATGTGTATATAAATCTAAAGAAGCAATTTCAAAAAAGAAAAAGTTTGGAATATAATTTTTGAAGAAATTATACGTTTGTTTGACGAGCAAAAAAAACTCCATACCATGCAATAACTTTTGAATCATGAAGTCAAAAGTGATGAAAATTGTTGGGCCTTAAAGCTACTCCTTTGACACACTACGTGTGAATATTTCAAAGAAAAATGGAGAAACCCATTGATAGTGAGCTGCCCAAAATTACTATGTTTCCGAAAAATGATGTTTAGGACTTTAGGGGTTAATAGAGTGCCAATTTAAGTGAAGAGAAATTTTTGATGGATTTAATATTTGGTGTAAAATTAAACACCAAAAGGAAAAATACATATTTTAAAGTAAACCAATTTAATCTCTAATTACATTGATGTGATGAATATTAGTTCTTTCCTTTATTGGGCAAAAAAACACTTCTTTAAATTCATATTTCTATTATTAATCCTAAAGTGTTAAAGTACCAGTTTTTTTTTTTAAAATGATAGTGATTACAATTGGTTATAATGATGCTTTTTAGGATGAAAGTAAACTTTTGCTTAAATTCAAATGATTCTATTTTTTAAAGTGTTAAAGTGGCAGCTTAAAAAAAATGTTAATGATTTTAACTAGTTAATTCCTCCTATAATGATAATTTTTAGGGCAATTTAAACTTAGCTTAGAGTTACAAGATTTGATTTTATCGTAAATTGTTAAAACTATACTTTAAAAATACAGTGTTGATGATTACAACTAGTTAACTCTTTTTCTAGTGATACTCTATCCATCAAAACTAAACTTTGTTCAACTCTATAAAGGCTTTTGTTTTGTATGATAAAATTCATTATGCTTGTTTTTGTCTTTGATTATGTTTGCCTTTGAGTAAGTTCTAATTATTTAAATTGTAATATTTGATCTAATGTTTTTTGTACTAATGCTATATTTTGATAACATGATGTGTGTGGACTCTTCCGAGCATTTGCCCATCTTGGCCAACACTATATGATTTTTTTTGTCCGTGTACAATATGTTTTATAAAATTCTTGATTGTCATGTACAATATATTTTATGAAATTCTTGATTGTTATGTACAATATGTGTTAGGGATGTTACTTCGGAATATCCAATTTGTTCTTTGCATTGTAAGTGTTCTTTAAAACAACTCTCACATCAACGTTGTTCATTTGAAGATTTGAGCAAAATCTTCTCACATAAGCAGTGGCACTTATTTCTCCCATTGTTGTGTAGTCATCCCTTCTCCGGAGTTCCTTGAGAATCTTTTTGAATATGTGAGAAACTTTTGTAGTTTCTATATAGTTATTTGAACTAGCAAGTACTTTTTTAAATGACTGCACATTGTTTTCCATCCGACAAGAAATTTACAAGCGCTATAGCCATGATGTCTTTGTTTTGTACACAAATGGAGTTCAAGTCAATCATTTGCTTGTAGATCTCCAAAGCACGGTCTTGGATGGTTTTTACTAGTTCAAGTTTATCTGCCACTTCCAAGCCTTGTGTAGCTTCCGTTCAATTGAACACCGGTCATGTCAATGAGAAAGGTATCTACTGTCTACACTCTGCTAGCCACTTCACCACTTTATTTAAATCAAAACATTATGTCACTAGGTAGGAAAAAAAAAACAAAAAAATCTGATTTTTTTTTTCTTTTTTTTTTCTTGTAGATCATATTTTTGTCTACATGTGAAGCTTTTATTCGTTCCATTTGGATTAATGATGTGAAAGTTTTTAATAATCTTATTTTTGAGACAATTTAAGCATCTTCTTTAAGAAATAACTTATAAGATTCATTATTGAATGCACTTCTTGTAATATCTCAAAAGAAATTGTTAAACAAGGTTAAATATCATTCCTAGAACAATTTCACTATTGACATTATTATACTTCAAACATATTTAAGAGATTCCAGAGATTTTATTTTTCTTCCAAACTTGTAAGTACTACTACTTCATAACTTTTTCAAGGATGGAAATTGAGTTTTTTTTTTTTGAATTTTTTTTTCTTAGACCTTCAACTTTATTTTTCTTTATCAAGAAATTAAAATTCAACATGAACATTATACAAAATTTCTCACAAATGGCAATTTAAGTCAATTGAATTTGTTAAAAAAGCATTAAAAAAAATTACTTTCCCAACTTTGAATGCTAGTTTCTTTCAATTTTTGTAGTCAAACTTATGAACTTTTTAACAAATGATTTTAGACCAAAAAAATAGAAGATCCTATGGTGAAATATTTAAAAATATTTGTTCTTTTGTTTTTTTAAAGTTAAAAAATTTACTTCTCATAGACTGTAATTTTATGTACTTTTTATAAGCCTCAATGCTTTTCATTTAGGTATTGAAAAAAAATTTAATTGTTTGTAGGCAATCATAGCATGTCTTTAAAAAATAACTTATATGATTAATTTGCAAGTGATACTTTCACATTTCCTAAAAACTGCAATTTCACAAGCTCAAGATCTTTAGCTTCAAGATCTTTAGCTTCAAGATCTTTAGCTTCAACAATTACACCTTTGACATTAGTATGTTTTAATTTCATGTTGGACCTATGAATAATTTAGTTTTTCCTTCAATCTTGAAGGTCTTTATAAAAGAAAAAAATATTGAGTAGAAATTAAGTGTTTTAATTTTTGATTTTTTTTCAAGATTCTCATTTAAATTTGTCAATGACATACATTGTAAATCCTAAATTAGTAGTAGAAAATTGTAAAGTGAAAAAGATTTGTAGCCAACATATTCTAGTAGATTGAGGTGCACAAATTGAAATAAATACTAGTATTCAAATTTAAATAGTGGTAATATTACATTATGATTATTTAATTACACTACAAAGTAGCAATACTACATTGTAAAGTAGTATATTACATTATAAATAGCACTAGAAAATAGAAGTACAAGCATTTAATTACATTATAAAGTAGCAATATTACATTATAAAGTAGAGCCTAGGGACCTAATTAAAGATAAAATTTATTTTGACAAACTGTTTAAGGAAATAGCTGTATAAAAATCATGTAGCCGTTATCCTTACACCTTTAAGCATCTCCATGATAGTGCAGTACTTTAGTTTTAATACTTTCCTCTTGTTTCCAATAGCATTATCATTGTACCCTAGTGCTTGACTGCTTGGTTGTAGACCTTTGAACTTTCATAAAAAACAATCATGTCAAGATCTTCAGTTCCACCTTCCCATCTTGAATCATAAATGTTTGCAAGCAACAGGTTGTGAAGAACAACACAACTACAAATCCATAACACAACAAGAGTGTGTGTTTCTTTACCAAAGCATGCCTCAAAGGCTTTGAAGCCTTTCCTTTAATTGTCTAGTGGTGTATTCTGACTTCACACAAATAGTTGAAAGAGATCTATTGAAACGTTGATTGTCCGTCCTTGTGGGTGCTGAACTTTTGTAAGGCGGTATGGTGATATGAGTAAGAGGGTAGCATATGTTTGCTAATAAATACTCTGGAGGTTTGAATTAGTTGACATGATTTAGCCATATTTGAGAATTTACAAAGACGCGACTATCATGGGCTAAGTCAAGGGAAGCATGCATGGACATGAGTTATTCTATAGTTGTAGTTGTTCACTAGCATACAAGAGATTGAATAACAACTTTTCCTATTAAAATAATGCTCCCTTTGGTAGCTCAGTTTTGTGGCAAGCATAATATGAGTGTCGTCTATAATACTAATGACATTGGAAAATCTATGCTCATCTTCAATCATGTCTTTTATTGCTTGCTTATTTGCATCAGTATGCCAATACAATGCAGTTGCTTCAAGTGATAATATAGTAACCATTATTTGTTAAGTAAACTTTGAAAAAATGCCAATAGAAATATAGAAAGCTGTAGCAACATTTGGCCAAGATGCATTGATTCCATAGACTCCAAATCTAAATAAAACTACAAGGAATTGCAGACAAAGATCAAATTGTGAAGTAGTGCTTTTATTAGAGAATATGTCATGGTCTTTTATCACCTTCCATACTCTTTCAAAGGTGGCAAGTGGCATTCTAAATCTTGCTTAGAACCTTGTAGATTTCATACAAAGTAGATCCTCCACCATCCTTGTAGAATTAGCTTTTTTGACATGCCATTTGGAGAAGTATTGTTTTGATAAGAAGCAATTGTAAAGTGTAGAAATTACTTATGTGAGGTACTCATCACTACTATCAAAAAGAGAAGACTTACTGGTTACCTCATCTAAGTCAGTAAATGAAGTAAGCATTTTCATAGAAGCGGTTTAATATTGTATGTCCTGCAAGACAATTTTCAAGTTCTTCAATAGCAAGAGCTTGCTCACTATGTTGAGGCATATTTACAAGCAAACAGTTCTTTTTTGAAATAAAATATGTAATAGGAAGTAATACAAATTTGCCAAAATAGAACTTGTAATAATATGGGAAGATTTGAAAGACTTGCAATTGAAAATAGTTTATTAGAAATATTTCATGTAAAAGAATGTACACTAAATATAAGTTACATTGTTAGTTGAATTGATGTGGATTGATATGAAAGATTTACCATAAACACCATATTTGTTATAATGAGAGAATGGGGACCTCTAAACCTAAACATGTTGATCTTAACCAAAATCACCAATTTCCATTGAAATGAGAGTTTTGAATTGACATAAAATCTTTCAATTTTAAGTTGAATATGAATGGTTTTGTGTTAGTTTAGCTAGATTTTAGCTGCATTGACCTAAAACCTTTTGTCAAATTGACCTAAAGCTTTTAAATTTCAGGTTGTATTTCCTTTAAATTACCTCTCATTTCACTAAAAAACTCTTATTATAACAAATATGATGTTTTTACAGGTTTATATACTATTGTTGAAATCATTTTTTGCTTTATGGAAGTTTTTTATTTTTTAGTTTAGTTATTCATTTCACTTTATCAACTTTTTGATTTATTTATACTATTGTTTTAACCTTTTTACGTTATTAATTTGAATTAAAACAAAATCTAAAAGCAGGTCAAATCCTTTTTTTAAGCAAGCAAACTTAACCATGTCAAAAAGTATTAAAATGTGAAAACTACATTCAAAAATGAATTTTATAAGTTTTTTTTTAATAATAGAATGGGGAGTTTTAAAATCATAACAAAATGGAGAGTTCCATAATCTATAAAATCCAAAGGGCTTATTTTTATGAAGAACATTTGATTATGGATTTATGGGCATTTCTATTGCAAAGTACAATTTTTTCATTAATGATATGTTTTGACATATTTAACTATAGGATTTTGCAAGTATGTAAATATGTGCAACAAATTCCACAAAAATTGATAGCAAAGATTTTGTGATAAAGGTGAAGAGAAAATATTCTTTTGCCCTTGGTTAGACTAACTTATTTGACTTTGAATCAATAGAACTTAAGAATGTGGCATTAATGATTTATAATTTATAATATTTTATATAGACAAATTGAATTGGTACTCTACAAAAAAAATTAACCTTAAAGTCCTATTATCCCCTTGGGGGACAATATGGATTTTGGGCAAGTTCCTACTGTCTCAATATTTGTCATGATTTTTTGAAACTTTTTGTGAATTTATAAAATTACAAGTTCTTTCATAGAAATATCTTTTATTTCAATTGAGGCCTAGGACCAAAATTCATGGCACAAAATTCATTTCATTAGTTCATTGAGAAAAAAAAGAAACCCCACAAAAACTTGAAATCAAACATTTCAATTGTTTTTTTTCTCATGGATTGTAATTTATCTACATATTATGCTTTGATTCATTCCATTTGGATTTCTTATGTGAAAATTATGGACAATCTTATTTTTGGTCAATTAGAAAATTTCCAGGAAAAAATATCTTGATAGAATTCATTTATGAATGCAATTTTTAATTTAAAAAAAAAAGAGTTGCACAAGATTTTAAATCTTTTGTTAAAGCAATCTCATCGTTGAGATTAGTATTTTTCAATTCCAATTTATAGCTATAAAATATTTAATTCATTTCTTTCAATCTTAAATTTGGGTCTGCTTTAATTTTTTTTTTATTGAATTTAGAATAAATACCTTTTTGTATAACTGTTTTTTCTAGATTTTGAACTCAATTCTTGAACATGGAAAATTGAAAATTCATCATTTGTATAGTTAATTGAAATGATTTGAAACCAAAAAGAAGTCAAGGAAGTTGTTAAAAAAACTTATTGTCTTCACTTCAAATGCAAATATCTTGCAATTTACACTATCAAAGTATTTGAAATTTATCCTCATATTCTTGCACTAGTCTAGAATAAGATATTGTGATCAGCTTTGCTATCAAAAAATTTAAGTTTTTCTCTTTGCAATAGAGAAGACAATTTTGAGTGGATTTTTTATGAAGAAAAGGACTTGCAACCTTAGGGGTTCAAGGAAAAACTCACCTAATTTACTTCATTATAATTAATGAAATAGGAATAGATTGAAGATTGAAGAAAAAATTAAAATGTGAATAGCTAAAATATGGAATTAGACCACACTGATTTGAATAGTGAGATTGCTATAGTAAGATCTTAACCTTCTAGAACACTTTGCTTTTTAATTATAGAAATTGAGTTCAATAGTAAATCCTATAAGTTACCCTTACTAAGAAGATGTTATAATTGCCCAAAAATAAAGATAATTTTTAACCTTCACATAAAAATCAATATGGAAAAAATCAAAGAGTTTGATATAGTTAAAATTACAATTTGTGAGAAAAGGATGTTCAAATTTTTTTTAAATTTTATGCTAGGAGGAGATTTTTGTCTTCTAAACCTACAAAAAGGACATTTTGTGCCACACCATTTGCTCCTAGGCACCACATGAGATGAAATTTATGTTCTCCAAAGGCAAATGTGTTCTCCTATAGTCCTATCTTCATAAAAGGTTTATTTTATTTTATGAAAAGTTCATTTTTGCCCCCACAAAGGGACAACAAAACTTTAGTGGTTCATATGAAAAGTGCATATGTAAGTTCTCAAAAGACATGTGCAATCAAATTTAAAAATACAACACCAATTGTTTTCCAAAAAAGTATTATGTACAACCATGACAATTGACTTTACAAATTCACTGACATGGATTGCGTAAGAATTCACAGCTTATTATGCAAGACATAATATCTCAAATGTATTCAATCCAATGGAACATTTGAATACTAAGGTAGTCTGCTCATAAATTGTCCAGGCATTAAAACCGCCCACCTTCTCAAATGTATCTTTGCTGTATATGCTTTTTTTCATAAGTTTTCAAAATGTACAAGTGCTGTGCATTTGAGGAGGTGGGTGATTTTAGAGACCTATGGCTTTTCCACTTCAAATTTTCATAACTAATTCCACAAAACTCCAAAAAATATGAAATAATTTGGGTATAATGTCAATTCTTCTTGTCTTTCAAGGGAAATTTACTGAAAAATAATTCAAGGAATTTCACCTCCCCAAAATTCAATTTCAACCTTTAGATGGACGGTTTATGAGCACACTACCTTACAATATAGAAAAGCCAGTTGGTCTGCACTCTAGCTAAATGTAATCAATCATTGCAATTGAGCCATCTTGAGGCACTAGCAAGCCCACCAACAAGCCCACTAATTTGGAACAACAAACCTTGCATCCTAGATTGTGATATCTATTCAAAATTATTGCATGATATAAAAAGCAGGTAATCATTCCCCATTCTCATTCTCCAAAACAAACAAATAGGGTGTCACGCCATCTTCACGAAGAATGAACTCCTATTGGCTCCTCTTTTCTCTCCACAACTTTCTCAATCTCCATTCTTTTTTCATCCTTTCAAAAGCCATGGCTACCCCTAATGTTTATCTTGAATCCTCAATACTTTCAATAGTGTCTTCTCTTCTCAAAGTATAACATCCTTTTCATTTTCTTCAACATAATTTTTTTTCAGAAGTAGTGTAAATTGTCACTTCTCTGCATTGATAACACTAATATCATTGACTTGAAAACTACATTGAACATTTGGTACATGAGCTATTTAATTAGAGTCAAGACCAATTAGGTATACACATAACATTTCTTCAAAATAATATTATCCAAAAAAGCACAACTATATACATATGTTTTTTACAATCAAGTTGTATACAAGTGAAACATCATTGAGTTTGTATTGAAAAGTTACACAATTCAAGATTAAAATGTTGGAAATCCATTAAACAATACTTCTAAAATTGCTTGGCAATGTTGTTAGCTCACTTTCAAAAAATTCTTAGTGTTAAAGCCTTAGATATTTATTCACAAAGAATTACACTTTGAGTAATGTATAATTAGATTTTTATGAAAAAAGACCTTCTTTAGATTTCAAAAATACACATAAAATTAGCTAAAAAATCAAGCATAACATCTCTGAACTTTGAAGTGCAATTATCAATTCTCAACGCTCAAAGTTTTAAAAGTCCAAACTCGGATGAGCTTCAAATACTTTTGAACTGGTATACCACCTAATTTAAACCAAAAAAATTGATTGATGAATTTAAATTTAAGTTTTGTCTCAAAGTTTATGACTAACATTCAACAGATACTCGATCACCATCACATGAAAGAACAGCTATAAATGGAATTGCTAAAGTCGCACCCAAAATTGCTAAAGTCGCACTTCGAAGTGTGGTTTGAGCATGAAATGTGAGGATTTAATGTTAGTTTTTTAAATTTTGATCTAAAAATTTGTTTTGCCTATCATTCTAAGGCTATATTCAAAAAAACTAGAGGTGCTTGAATTTGAAATTCAAAATATAGGACTTTTGAATTATTTAAAGCAAAAATACATCAAAAAATAACTATGGTGCAATAGATGTTCAACAAAAAAAATTTACACGTCCTCATTTCTTTCAAGGAGATGGTATTACTATGATTGAATGAATGATGGACCACTTGAATCGAGAAAATAACATTAAATTCTCAATTACATGCTCATAGGGGTGTGGCGTTAGCAATTTTGGGTGTGGCTTTAGCAATTTACTAATTATATTTTCATAATCCACAATGTGTTTTTGCCATTTTTGTGAATTTACAAAATTAGTGTTAGTGTCTATTTCAACTAGTATAGTATTTTGAAAACTTGAACTTACATGTAATAATGTTAAGGGAAAATTTGGTGGATACCCCTGAAGTTAGCAATATTTACATAGATAGCATTGATTTTTCAGAAATTACACAAGTACCCTTGGATCATAATTTTTAGGCATTTATTAGTTGTAGTTGTACTTTCTTCATGACTAATGTTGAAGGAGAGAATGTAATGAAACAAAACAAAAAGCAAGGTGCGCACAAAGGAAAAAGGGAGATGACATGCGCAACAAAATAGACGTCTGAAAATTTTGGTCCAAGGATATTTGTGTAATTTCTGAAAAAGCAAGGGTATCTAAGTAAATATTCACAACAAGAAAAATTGTCTAAATTGACACATTGAAATTGACCAAATATGTTTGAAATGAAAATAAAACGTCCACAATGACAAAAAATTGTTCCAATCAACATATCCAAATGACAAAAAATGTCCAAATTGGCAGGCTGTCCTTGTAGTGATTGTAAACTTAAAAGATATCCATGAAATTTTCCCTTTTAAATTTAAGTTTTATCTCAAAATCTATAAGTAACATTCACATAGTAACATTCACATACTTGATTACCCATCACATGAAAAACGACTATAATTATATTTTCAAAATTCACAATGATTTTTGTCATTTTTGTGAAGTTAAAAACATTCATGTTAGTGTCTATTTCAATTAGTATTAGTATTTTGAAAACTTGAACTTACATGTAATAATCTTAATGACACCATATACATTAGAATTGAAATGCCTTTTTCTTATACCGCTTAATGGACTTTCAAAAGTCACAATTTTTAGGAGGACACTCTCAAAGTGGATGAAAGGTGCTGAGGTCCTCTCAAAATCCTCTCAAGATACTTTGTCATAATGTATCTAGCAAGTTTTTAGCAAGGACAATTCAAGACACTATTCATCCTAAGTTTAATGAATTTTATCCTCTACTTTCTTTGATAAGTGATCAAATGATTGATTTTGTGGCATGTTGAAGTGCAAGGTCACCTCTTTGAAGAGCATGAGTAGAGATCAAGGAGCTTGAGGGCTAGGGTTTGTAATTCTCACAAAAATTTGCCTAAATCTTACCTCAATTCTTCACTAGTGATTGTAACACTACAAAAAATTAATGGAAAAGTGGATGTATCCACCAATTTTCTCCCTAAGCAAACACCAAATTTGTCAAAATTTGGATGAAATTTACTAATATTAGTACAATTTATGGGTGAATTTGCAATTGTCATGGATTCTTCCAATTTTGTCCATTTTCCTTACCTGCTTATATTGCTGGGTGCCGTTTGGTCCACCAACAAAAGAAAAATAAATCAATAAATAAAACCCAGTTGAGGGCCTTCAAAAATAGATGGAAATCTTTAAACATGCAAGGACTGGTAGAGATGCTCTTAGCACTACAAGAAAAACTGTTTGTGGTGACACGTCCAAATTGACGAAAGTGTCCAAATTGACAAAATTTAACAAAAACATGTCTGAATTGATAAAATAGTGTCCAAATCAGCGTGACCTAATTGACTAAAAATGTCCAAATTGACATTGCTCCCTTGTAGTGATAGATACCCCTACTTTTTCAAAAATTGCACAAATACCCTTGGACCAAAAAAATTAGGTTTTTGTTTTGTTGTGCGTGTCATTTCCCTACTTCCTTTTTGCATCAATTGCTTCTTCTTTGTTTCATTATATTCCCTTCTTCAACATTGGTTGTAAAGGAAGTCCAACACAACAAATAAATGCCTACAAATTATGATCCAAGGGTATTTGTGCAATTTCTAGAAAAACAAGGGTATCTATGCAAAGATTGCAAACTTCAAGGGTATCCATGAAATTTTCCCAAGAAAATACATGCAATTCAAAATATTTCATTTCATGCTTTCTTAAATTAATGCAAAGTAAATTGACATGCACATGCATTTTTGGACATTGAAAAATAGCCTACTAATATAATTTTGTGGAAACTTGTTATCAACAAGGTTTTTAGTATTGACAAATTATCATTTACTTTCTTCAATATTCTTAGTTTTTTCCTAATTTGATTTGTTTAATAATAAAATTTGAAAGTTGAAAGAATGTATTATCAAATTCAAACCTTTGCGCATTTGGTTCTATACCACAAATAACTAATTAGGAAAATGAATCCAAAGGGGTTCAATTAAGCAAGAATAGTGGACCCTTGTACCCGTCATTCCGGCGGAGGGCCATCACGGGAGGGGGTCCTTGCAAAAATATTAACATGACCTTCCTCATGATCACCTTCTTCAAGCTTCTTCTCCTTTCAGTTACAATGAGCTTACTTGTACTATGCCTACCTATGCGCTTTGCCTCCTTCTCTAAGCGTCCACCCCCTACTCCCATGTATACCCCATCCCCAAGGATGACCATAACCACCACATAACCATACAAATAAGAATAATCACCACATAACCGCCATTTGATCTTCTTGGAACAACACCTATCTACCCAACTAATAGATATTTTATTCTATTATAGACACCCAACTACCCAACTAATGAAACCAAGCCTATTATTAGTATAGATGGTAAGACATACTCGTATTGACTACTGGATATACTTATACAAGGTCAAAGATTTATAAGGTATCATTCAAAAAGCATTTGAATACCACGTGTTAAATAACAAGGAGGCCAAGACACTTAAAGGACAGTTGGCATGTGCAAGAAACCTTTGATCATATGAAAGATGTGTCTTTTCTCTTCTTTGTAGTAACATTTTAGATACATACATTGAACAAAACAAAGTTGATGCAAGCTCGTTCAATTCTCCACAATAATGCAAGATATGGTATCTAGAAAAACACAAGCGTGTGAGGGAGGTCACCGTGGATACACTGGATTCAGTATATTAGTAGGGACGAAAAATGTCCTCCTGAACGTTCAGGGGTTAAAATATATCAATGAAAAGCCTTCAATAAGACATCCTTTTATCCACTACTGTAGAAGCAATTCAATCCAACACAATTGACTACGGAGATTAGATAGAGACCCAATTGACCACCTGGTAGGCCCTCTGCCGGTCACAATAGATCCAGATTGCTGTAAATACTCGACTTAATTTTACGGCCTCCGATGCAAATTCTAACCACTTGAATGGAGCAATCACGGCATTCAGAAAACCAGGAAATCAAAGCCATTTGAAGTTCGATTATGATATGTGAGTACGTGACTCGAGGGTTCTTGACCGGATCCAGTTAAATTTAACTACTCTTGCTCACAAAAAGTGTAAGTTATGCAAAGAGTTCCTCTGCCACAACAATCGTGCATGCTTAATAATTATTGCTAGAGTATTGTTCTCTCGTTCAGACTTCCAGAAATTAACCACTTTCATCGACTATTAGGTTCAACATAGATTTCTTGAAAGGAGAGCAATGAATGCAGGACTTAAACAGTGTGAAATGAGAAACATTCCACTTCATATTCAAATATTTCTGTTTCAAGCCTAAGACGAGCGCAGCACATCAGAACAGAATTTCCAATGATAAAGCACCAGACAGTGAGCAAGCTTCGAGCTAGCCACTACACACCAAATGTTTGAACCATCAGACAATTGACGTAGTTTGAAACTGGCTGATACAGTTGTGCATGCGATACATGCACAGATACAGAAATCTAGGCGATCTGTTGAGACTTGTTCAGAATGACTCCTTCGTACTTGACCTGGAACCACTTCATGGCATCCTCTTTGGTCACACGGTGTTGAATACCAACACGGGACTTGGCTCTCCTCCTTCTGCCAACCCTGTATCCTGGGCGTTCAAGGACGACATAGAAATCCATACCATAGATACCTGTGGAAGGGTCGTACCTGCAGGCACATCAAGGGCGGGTTAAGTATGAGTTCTAAGAAAAGCACAATCTTATGCATCTTATGAAGTTATTCTTTAATTAGTACATCGGGGGATGCTGACCCTGCATTAGCAAGGACTGGGTAAGGGAGTAAATCGCAAAGTTCTTACGTCAATTTCGTAAAGAATTGATCAAAGCTAGAAGCATGTCCAAAATTTGATAAATTTCTGGAACAATATCGAAAAAATAAATGACCTTTATTTGAATTTAGGGAAAATTTCATGGATACCCCTGAAGTTTGCAATATTTACATAGATACTCCCTGCACCCTTGGACCGTAATTTTTAGGCATTTATTTGTTAAGCTTGTACTTTCTTCGTGACCAATGTTGAAGAAGGGAATGTAATGAACAAAAGAGAAGCAACATGCGCACAAAGGAAGAAGGGAAGTGGCATGCACAACAAAACAAACGCCTGTACATTATGGTCCAAGGGTATTTGTGTAATTTCTGTAAATGCAGGGGTAACTATGCAAATATTGCAAAACTCAGGGGTATCCATGAAATTTTCCCTTGATTTACAGAACTACTCGAGCCCTCTGAACTTCTCAAATTACCAAATTTCCAAAAACGACATTTCAGACTATCTGAAAATAAGGCTTCTCGACACATGAGTGTCAAAACTAACCTCGAAGTATGAATTAAAGGAAAACTTCAGAAGATTGTTTAGTTGCTTAGAGTTCAGTTTAAAGCAGGCACTTACTTGATACCGAGATCAATGTGCTCCTGAATACCAAATCCAAAGCATCCAGATTCACTGAAGTTGCGCCGCAGCAACTCATACTCCTTCACCTTCAAGCCACTCTCGAGAAGCTGCATGGCCTTCTCCCCACGGACAGTGACGTAGCATGCGATTTTCTCATTACGCCTGATGCCGAAGGAACGCACAGTGTACCTTGCTGCCCAATGAACGAGGAAAGACTCATGACGTCAGGTTTGACCATAAACCCTAAACCCAAATACATCAAAGACATACTTGACAAAAGATAAACACTTGAATTAAGGTAGGAGGCTCTCATTTGGAGCAGGCTCTAATTTGGAACAACTCCTCAAATATACTCTTTGTACATGTTGTTTTTGTACGTGTTGTTTTTCATAGCCCTTCAACAATGTACCTGTGATGTACATTTGAGGAGGTACACCATTTTAGAGCCCTATGGCCTTTCCACTTCAAAATTTCATAACTATTTCCCTAAAGCTCCAAAAATATGAAACAACTTGGGTTAGATGCCAATTCTTCTTGTCTTTCAAGTTTCAAGGAAAATTTACTGAAAATATTTCAACCCCAAAATTCAGTTTCAGCCCTTAGATGCTCCATCCATGAGCCTCCTACCTTACAACAAGTGTTTCAATATGAGAAACAAAACAAGGGGTTGTAAAACATACCCTTTGAGAAGACAGGGCTCTGACCACTCAGCTGCTCCAGCACCTGTGTTAAGCAAGTCCCCCGCCATTAATGACATATTCAACAGTGACGAAAAAGCGATAGATCAGGATCATTGCACAAAATATAACTCGAAAACTAGAAGAACAGCTTGATGTAAAAAGATTGGCTGGCATACCTTAGACGCACGAGTCAATCGATCTCCACTCTCTCCCACGGAGATGTTCAGAACAAGCTTCTGAACTTTGATGTCCCGCATCGCGTTCTGCATCTTCTTCTCGGAAGCCTACAACACAATATATCCATATCAACAAACACGTGGTTTTTCACTCTCGCTTTTCTAATAAAACCTTAAAAACTGTGAAAACCCGAAACCCTAATTCCGACCATATGTCCAACTTCTAGGCTCAGACGTGCCAGCAGCGATGGACATTCCAAAAACTCTTTCAATTTTTATGAAAAAACCACGTCTAACCATTACGCGTCGGAGATTTCTGCACAGCAAACTTGAGATTGACACTACCGCCGAAACCCTAGTTCACAGACCTCGAGCGGAGGGCTCAAAGTTTTACAGCGAAGAAGAAAATGAATGGAGGCGAAACATGAGGAGAGATGGAGTAAGGCAGGCTGGTACCATTGCGGCAGATTTGTTGCGTCACAAGCGTGGACGACGGCGGCCGAGCGGGCGATGGCGGCCGAGCGGGCGCTGGCAGAAAGAGCGACTACGATCTGGGCTTCGTCTTCTTCTTCACCCAGCGCCTGTGAAAACGAAAGCCTTGTGGGATGAAAAACATCGATGGATGACAACCGTCAATGATAATTTATGGGAATGACTAGGGGGACCTCTAGTTGCTAAGGTAGGAACACCCATAAGCGTCAGTGTTCACATAACCGTCACCTCTGAAATCTTGGAAAATCTGTGAAAGTGAATAGATGTAATGACAAGGGTGTATAACATGTGAACATAAAATTTTAAAAGTGGTTATGGGTGCAATGGCAATTTGCTTTTTAAAAATTCACAACTTATTTTCATAGTATCCAAATAATACATTCAAAAGTGCAAACTCATTATTTTTCTATTGCTAACATGATCCTATAATTTGCTATATGTTTATTAATAGTCATCATGTTCAAAGCCCTTAGTTTGACGTTTATGGGTGCTTCTACCTTATGTGGACACCCCCTATAGCCCAACCTATTAAATTTTAGATAATTATTATGTTGAAATATGAAATTTAGTCAAAACTATATTTTAGTGCACATTTGCGTTTACAAGTGTCAAACATATAACAAATTTATCTCATTTGTGACATGGTCAAGAGTAAAACTTATAAATGAAGAAAGCGACTAGTTAAACTCTTGACCATATCACAAATGAGACATATTTGTTATATGCTTGACGCTTGTAGGCGCAAATGTGCGCTAAAATATTATTTTGATTTTATTTCATATTTCAACATAATAATAATCTCAAATTTAATAGGTTGGGCTATAAGGGGTATCCACGTAGCAACTAAGGGGTGTCCCCCTAGTCATTCCCTAATTTATATGGTGCTTTCTTTAGTATCATAATCTTCCTTCTATAAATATGGACCTTTTCTTTTAAGAAATCCTAGCGGTTGGTGCTTGGTATGCTACACATTCACTATTGGAATTTTATTGGGATTTTCATATGTTAGATAAAATGCAAAGTAAAAATTTCAACAAATTTTCAAATTGTATCTATGTGATAATATTAGAAAAACTAGACATGTGATATCACATAGAGTGAATGTGTGATATTACAAAGGTCATTATAATTTTAGTAGTAATGTATGATTAATTCTAGATTCACATATGTTCCTCAAATAAGAATAATTGTTTATATGGAGTGGGTTGGCAAAGGAGGAAAAGTATTTCTTTTAAGAAAAATTAGAATTATCATTGAATGGTCTTTTGTTACGAACCTCCTGCGGTCCGTAACTTAAATCATCCAAACACTCAAGTAAAACAACAATCTATACACAATAAACTACAAAAACCATAGGGAGCTCAACCACCCGACCATAGAGAGATTAATTCCCAAGAAGAATTAATCTCTTCACCCTCCGAGCCCCATGTTATACTATCAATCCTTTCATAAATACAAGATTACTTTAACTATTTTTATCTTTCTATCTTTAACATTCATCTCCAACCCTTTGTTGAGGTAAACTCTTAGTTATATTCTAAATATAACTCATATCATATCTCATCTTTTACTTGGAGTTGTCTAGTTCCAAGTTCCACTCTTTGTCTTGTCATCAATTGTACATCCATACCTTTGCCCTCAAGTTGTACATCCCATACACTTGTCATCAAAGATGCATCTTGTACACTTGTCATCAAAGGTACATCCCGTACTTTTGTCACCAAGTTTACATTCCATACATTTGTCATCCAAGTGGGGTTGTCTAACTCCAATGCATAAATCCATCATCCAAAAATGTCATCCTTCCAGCCTTTGCAGCTTATTTACTAATTCACAATTTACAATAAATTAGTTCATCACCAATTGTTTAACTATTAATTCAAAAATCATTGTGAATTAATTCATTCATCAATCTTTCATCCATCCTCAGTGGTTTAATTACTAATTCACTATTTATTATGAATTAGTTCATCCCTCAATCAATCATCCATCAATCAATCATCCATCAAGGGTCATGACATCTTTGATAGAGGCATTTTTGTTTATATAATGTTCCAATCAATTGTTCTTAAAAATTCTTATTATATGTCTTGTTTCATTCATCAATTCCAATTAATCAACATATCTTATTGTACTTTTCATTTTTGTTAGCACCTATCATGGCCAATCAAATTATAAAATTTGTGGACAATGCAGCACTAGGAACTCTAATTATAAATGTAAGATTTTTATTGGTTCCATGAACTTGGCAATTTGAATTTTTTGGGCCAACAAAGGTGCATTAAAGGAGTTCCATCTAAACCATCCAAATAAATGTTTGAACAAAGTTTCTATTATTAAATAGTCCTTTTTGTTAAATTTTGTTGAAACAAAAAATTAGATTCTTGGTTACCTCAAAACTATATAATAAGACCACAAAATTTTAAATGCCAAGCAAGCATGTATACAATTTGAACCTACAACGCAACCACATTTTGGTTGCAAAGACTAGTTTGTAACTTACAAAATAAAATTGCTCAACAATTTGAAATTTGGTATTGAAGAACACACGTGATCACAAGAATTTTGCATTCAATTAAAAAGTCAACAATGGAATTAGGAAAGTGAGTTGACAAATAATGGTGTTTATATAGTATGGCCCAAAAAAAAATACATTTTTTTTTGATAAAGATGGATCAAAACAACAATACAATACATCACATATCTAAATAGAATGCCATATTTCAATTGCACAATTCTAAAGATTTACAAATTACTTATGGAATATTCTCATGTTGTTTTACTCTACCTATAATAGCAATATTTGAAAATGTACTAAAATGGTGCTATCGTTTCATTTCTAAAATTTGTCATCCTACATTTTAGACCAATTTGTGATTGCTTGAAGAATTGGATTTTCCATGGCATTTATCAAATTTCCAATAGAACTGTTTTAGGATAGCAAGTAAAATGGGATTCTTGATCTTTTTGTCCACTTAGCTACAACCTATGATTGCTAGTTTTATCCATTTTGTGTGAAACTAGTTTTATCAAAAAGGTAGAAAACCCTACCTTCCAAAATATAAGGCCCTTCTCAAGTACAACTTACATTAAGTGTTAACATCCAAAACTACATAAACATGAAATACTATAGATTTTCCACCCATTGCTCATCCAATAATTATAACATTTCACCTCCAACAATAGACTTGGTTGAAATTTTGATACTTTACGATAAACAACATGTTCTTTTTAGTGTTCTTTCCATTCATATGGATTGATTATGTACATATATGTGTAATTCAATTACACATGTAAGTTTACTACCCTATTTATGATGAGCTTTAAAAAAAAGTGTATAGTCTATAAAGGGTTAAGAAAACCTCACTTGTCCCATTCCAACATCTAAATGTTCTGAAGATTATGATCCCATGGAAATAATTTATAATCCATAATTCACCCAGCACTTCAGGTGCCACATTGGATCAAGGTCTAAATTAGACCCTTTTGGTGCAAACATTCAATAAGAGTTTGAATCTTGGTTTTGTGATTCATATGTTCTCCCCTTTGGTGTGAATATACCCTAAGAGATATAAGGTAGGAGCACCCATGGGCGTCACGTCCCCATGGGTGTCACTGACAGTGAGCAAATGGTTAAGGATACTGAAGTCATAGTTATGGGTGACAAAGTGATGGTTGTGGGTACTAGCATGGCAGTTCTGAGTACCCATCTCACTATTTAAGAACCAACAAGCCTTGTTTTTAGCATCTCTTACACATGATTCCTACAATTTCAGTGATTTTGGACTTTGAAAAATCTTTGTGAACAAATGCTTGCACTTGGAACCTTGTAATTGATGCCAATATTTTTGGTTTCCATTTCCTGACTTACAGTATTTTTTTCAAAGGTAATCAATGGTTTTACC
The DNA here is from genome assembly GCA_963920765.1 of Ulota crispa. NCBI lineage: Eukaryota > Viridiplantae > Streptophyta > Bryopsida > Orthotrichales > Orthotrichaceae > Ulota > Ulota crispa. The sequence continues at coordinate 5,571,668 of OY987244.1, forward strand.
TACTCCAAAACCCTTATTTCCACGCTTATGGGTGTGCCTACCTTAGAATGAAAGAAAGACCACAATAAAAAACTTGCAAGGCTATTCAGAATCTTCTCTTATCGCAACTCCAATAATACCTCTATGATACCTGTTTGACTGATTATTTCTTTCGTTAATTCTACAGCGTGATTCCTCTGCCTCCGGAGACACCCACAAATGATTAGTGAGCACGTAGATCATGCACAGTAAAGAATAGTGAGTTTCAGAGTTGTTAACAAGTTATTTAGTAACAATTAATATACTTGCTAATATAACATTCCGATGGCATTAGTTCCCTGACACAACTTGTGGAATAAATTGAAAAATTTACTCATTTAGCTATTCTGTTTAGTTTTATTGAAACAATATAACTCCTATAGTACAAGTCAAAAAAACATTCTTCATTAAAGAGTCTTGATTAAAATCTTAACAACCAGCAAGGCCTCTACACCCAAAAATTTCATGAGAAAAAAAAGCGAGGTCCGTTCAAAGGGCAAGTTCAACCGGGATTTGGATGCTTCTACACCTTCCCTACTTCGGGTACAAACCACTTGAACAAAGGAGGCTTCGCATTTCCAATGAAGTTTGCAAGTTGCAACTCTAGCACATATAGAGTAGATCATTTAGCATACCTCTTCAAAGCAAGTTGTTGAAAGTACTCCCCAAACATCCACCCCGTGAAAATGAAAAGGGTGGCATATATAGGTCCTCAAAAAGCATTGGATATGAATCAGAAAATAGCTCATGCAGGACGTGAAGGAGGCTATGTAATATCTACTAGAAACTCGATTTCCACAACTCCTGTTCAACAAAGGGTGTGTCTTCTGGATGGTAGAACCAATTATGATTACTTTCCTTAAAACTATGAAGGTTAGCAAGCATTTCGAATGTTGCTCAGAATCCATAGGATTGGATCATGGCCTCGCTCACATGTAGTGAAGAATGATAATAAACAATACACATAACGACTTGCAACTTGATAGCTGTTATCCCTGCTGGGAAAAAGTGAAAACAAAGCAATGACATGGTACAGTACAAGATACAACAGCCCAGTGGCTCACATGATTCTAGACTTGAGCCCCAAACGCATGATCCTTAACCTGAAAGGTTGTTCCCCCTCTTGCAAGGGCAACTGGCGAGGAAAATCCACAGATGCTGCCAGTCGCATGGTGCCGAACTGCCCAAAAGGAATGGTTGGATCTTCAAACTCCACACCTGCATGGTCATAATACAGATTAAAACACATGAAATGTAGGTATAAAGATTCCTTCATAGCGCACGCAGAAGGTGACGACCTTCACAAATCTACAACTTAGTGTATGACGAAATTTGACAGGCATGAAAGGAGCAAGGTACCAGAGATAATGAAACAAAAGTACCTCCAGGAGTGAGATGGAATAGTCTTCCAGAGCGGTGATAGAGATTGACCAGGAACTGTGAGCTCTGGGGTTCCCAAATCCCCTTCATGGATGACACTGGAATTCTGCACATGCAAAAGCAGAAATAAATCATTCATGAAGTCCCAAGAAATGTGACAAAATTTGTCAATCCAGCAAAAAAACACCGTGCCTGATTTTGAAATTATAGATTGAAAGGTGCTACAATCTTCTATTCGAGGCAAATTTCAACAGAGATGAGTTAGGGTTTAAGGAGATACTGACCTATAACGTGCCCGGACGGCAAGATTGGTTTCGCCCAGAGGCCATTTACCCCGGAGCTCCAAGTAGGGCTCAGGGAAGAAATGCAAAGCAGCATACTTGGTCCGGATGCGCAGTTTGGGCTCAGCTTCGCCCCGGTCCATCACCACATTGCCACCAAAGCCGAAATTCAACGGCAATCGCTCTTGTCCGGTCTCCCAAATCTGCTTGAGCCATTTTTTATAGGAAAAATCAATATCTGCATGTTTCCTTCTAGAATCAGGTCAGACTAAGAAGACTCAAAACTGGTATTCCCTCTATCCCTCTATCCCTCTAAAAACGTCCAAAAAGATTCCTTGCAAAGGATTAACTGTGTTTATAGTCTTTGTGCTAGTGACACATGCATTCTAGAATCAATATACCATCATCTCTAGCTTTGATGTTGTTGTTTGGGCACCCAAATTCCATGCAAAAAATACCATATTTGTGCATGTTGCCAGCTCCTCATTATTGATGATTTAAAGATTAGTAGCAACATGGGCAAGGCCAAGCTTGCTAGGAAAGGAATGCTGTCTAATAACTTGCCCCCATGAGATCATTGAACATGGCAAACGCTTTCTCAACGTTTGAAATTAGCAAAAGGGAGCTTTTTAGTGGTACAAGAAACGTGTCTGATTTGAACGTTTTTAGAGGGACAATGGAGTACAAGACAATGTACATAAAGCATAGCAATGGAGATACATGGAAACGATCGTTCAAGCACCTGCATGAGCTTCAGACGAGCACCTCCACCTTGAAGTCCCTGGAACCAACCCCTGGATTGCACGTCCTCAGCATACGCATCCACCTCAGGACCAGAACGCCGATTAGGCGGCTGCCACGTACCCCTGGGTCTGGCCTTGAGAGGCGTCCTCTGGAGAGGAACGTCATATCGTATTGCTTGTCGTAAATCAACCCTAAGAATTGTCTGTGAATTCTGAAACAACCCCTTCAAAGCACCGCCCACACGGTCGAGGATAAGCTGACCTACGGTTCGGTCCTGGTATTGGCCAGGATACGAGGAAGACGACGACGACGGTAAACTCTCACCGCCAGGAACTCGCCGCTCAAAAGCACCGGCGTCATTGTAAGGATTGCTCGCCCTACTCCTCTCGTTCTGTAACTCCGTCTCAAAATCATACGCCGGCCGCGACGACCTTCTGCTCGTCTCCACCGCATCCATTGATGCCTATTCTCAATCTCTAAAACAAAAGAATAACGCAAACAAACTCAATACTCAATAACTTACTCACAGTAAAAAAAAACTCAGAGAAAAACAGAGGATTGAAACCCTAATTTCTATGAATTCAAGAATTTTGAAAATTTGCGTTGGCTCTATTACTCGCAAGCGACCGAATGGTTCCGAACGGTTCCGAATTACTCGATTTGTGCGACATTGCTCGTCATCTTAGTTCAACTTGTGCACATTATTTTACTCCAATGTTGCTTTCTATCCCAACAAGTAATCCGAGCAAATCCAGCCGCTCAATCCATTGCAAACGAGGACAATGCAAACAAAGGACAATGCGACGTAACGAGGTAGCGGAGAGGTCAATGCAATTCCAGAAGGTGCTGAAGAATCGACATACGGGAAGCCAAATTGCTCACCTGGATTGCCGGAGCAGCTGTGATCCTGAGGAACTGGAGCTGTAGAAATGCGGGGACCGTGACGACAGGGACGATGACGATGAGCCAGGTGATAACACTTGTCTTTCTCACAGGCGCCCAATGGGCTTCGTTTTCGAGAGGTGGACCTATTACCGCACTTGAACTATATATCCTTCTATCCAAGTATCCATGCACAAACATGCGGAAAAGAGGTACCTTTTGTGGAGGAAGGGCCAATTTGTAGTAGGGCCTATCTCCGCTTGCTTGCCCAATTTAACCCCTAAACGTCCAAGAAGACGAAAATTGTCCTTTTAATGCCAAAAAACATCCCGAGGGTAGAAATAAAAAAAAAATTCCAAATTTTTTCTTGAAAGTGGTTAGAGAGATGTGTCACATCACTAAATGTCAAAAATAGCTACTTTCAATGCCTCCATACTTTTTAAAACACCAATTTGTAAAAAGATGTACAAGGTCTCCTACTGTCCTTTTTGTGAGGGCAGCATACACTATTGACTTTTCCTTCTTTTGAGGTGAATATTATCTCTTGTGGACACGTGCCACAGGCTGTGCACTACCCATGAATAGTGCACTCTCCTCAATTTGAGCCCCCGGTTGACCATGGGTTTAGGGTCTATCCTTTAAGGGTTAAGAATCACTTCACCAAATAGTACATTTAGGTTGCTCCATTCTAATTTCTTAACATTTCAGACTATTTAAAGATTATCAAAATTACAGTAACTTTTGTCATTAGTTATTGTGATAAACAATGGAGGAAGCAAGGAGAGCTTGGGTGCAACAACAAGCGTTAAAGTCAAGGAGCTGAAAAACTAGAACGTTAGACATAATCAAAAATTATTGTAGCACAAAAAAAGTTGCATGCCCTGTAGGTGGACAAAGGTGAGTCATGAGGTAACTTCGCCAAGATAGAGGCAACCTAATTGTGGAGGCAACCTAAATGCACTATTTAGTGTACACCAATTACTGCATTTATGTTGCTCCATACTAATTCCTTGACATTCCACACTATTTAAATATTAATCAAGACAACAATAAAGTTTGTTAGTAATTATTGTAATAAACAATGGAGGAAGCAAGCAGAGGTTGGGTGCAACAACAAACGCCAAAGTCAAGGAGCAAGGAAGCTAAATTGTACTAAAAAATAAGAATTATTATAGCATAAAGAGCATTGCATGCCCCTCCAAGTGGCCAAGGGTGAGTCACGAGGTAACTTTGCCAAGATAAGGCAACCTAAATGCACTATTTTGGGTACACTAATTAGTGCATTTAGGTTGCCCTACACTAATTTCTCAAAATTCTATGCTATATAAATACCTATTACTATAGTAATTTTCATCAATAATAATTGCAATAGTTTTTTTAAAGGGTTTGACAACAACAACAAAGTTGCACAAAAAATAAACTAGCAACATCCAAGTTGTAAACCATGTTAAATCCTTACATCTAAAGAATTGCATGCGGTTCCAAGTGGCCAAGAAATGAGTCATGAGGTAACATTCCAAGGTAAGGTAACATAAATATACTATTTAGTGTAAGGGCTACTTTACACCAAGAGTCATGGGCAAAAAAACTTGGGGTCATTTTAACCAAAATTTCACCTCAAATGGCCTCAAAAAATAGTCACAAGCATTCATTCTAGTGTGAACATAACGAAAAGCAGTTCTCTTATGTGTAAAGGTTTTAAAGCCAAAAAGTGAGCAACCTTTGAGAATTTCAAGGAAAAATGGTTAAAAAAAGAGATTGAGGAATGCTATTTATTTTTGTATTCCATCCTTTTATGTCAAAATTCTCAAAAGAATATTTTCATTCAAATAATCATATTTTAATAGAATTTCCCTAGTGGCTTTTAATTCAAGAATTAGCTTTCCTTTTTAGAGGACCTAATTCTTAGAAATAGGGCCTTGTCAAATCTTGTCTTGTTTGAAAATTTGGCCTTCACCTTTAGTACAAAGCCCTTGAGGTTATTTTTAGGAAATCAACCAATGAGATGTTAGCAATAGGAGTGCAAATGTTAGAAATCACCCTTAACTTGTAATGCAAAGACATCTTAAAATGAATTAATGGAATTGCTTGAGTCTCGGAATGATGTCATTAGTTGGACCTAAAGGCAGTTTTAGGGAGAAATTTTAGCTTTTTCCAATTATTTTCTAAAATTTAGTATTTTCAACCAATTTTTCATGGGCAACCAACAAATATTTTGCTATATTCATATGGTGATATGTTATAATTAATTTTTTTTTGCTAGATGTGGCCTATTTTTTATTTAGTGCTTTTAAACTTTTACTAATCATTTTTCCATTTCAAGCAGTTAATTGGTATTTGGTTCTCCTTGAACATTGTTCCAAGGTTGTAGTTGGTCTATTGATGATGACGTGTCAACTTTATGGCATCAAAAATTGGGTTATTGTAATGCATCTACCCATTTCTAGAACTTGGGTTCAATTTGTTGACTTTAAAATAACATGTCCAACTCCAAGATCTTGATGCTCACAACTTTTTTTTTTGTGTGCAAGAGTACTACTTGAATACGCTAGCCTAAGCATGGGTCTTTGTAAGACTGATTGTGATAAACAAAAGATGGGCAATATAGGATGAAAGACAACCTAGTGCAAACAAAAAAACAATCTAGGTTGGTATTAGATTGAACCCATGGTGGTTTTAAGAAGGACCATAGTAGGAGCTCAAACAATCAAACAGTTTTGCAAACCTTAAAAGCAAAAACTATCAATTGTCATATAAATGCTTTCAATAAAATTGCTAGTAAAGAAGCTTGAATAACTTGAATGTAAGCAATTTTAGCTAGTGCAAATAGAATTATTATTAATTGAAATTCCAAGTTTATATTAGTGTATATCCAAATTCAACATCTCATAGTTGAGAAATGAATAGGTGTAAAATTTTGAAGAAATCAAAATAGAATACATGCTCATTTGAAGAAATTAAAAACTAAAGATAAATAAAGTTCACTACCAAATAGTTATGGAAGCCTAGAGTTGAGTTAAAATGGAGTTTATACTAAAATAAATGTAGAAATAACAAAGGTGAGCTAACAAGCGTAAACAAGAATTTACACTTGAGAAATTGCAATCCTTAATCCCTAAAGGACCATGCCCTTTTTTTGTGAAAATCACTAAAAATTGCCACTTCTAGGAGGTTTTGTAAAAAGGGATTTTGTTTTTTGTTTTTGGGAAATCTAACTATAGGAACTTGCCCTAAACTAGAAGAGGTACTTGTGGGAAAAAAATCAACTCATTCCAAATGGAGAGGAGTGAGATATTTACATCTAAACTGAAAAAAAGAAGTTTCTTCCATGTTGCTCAAAAAATTTAGAAGCCTTTGACCACTCTTATAACAAAAAAATTGCTTTACCCAAAGTTGCGCTTTATTTTATCCATGTAGATCAGGTTAGGTATGTGTGGGAGAATTTCCAAATCAATTGGAACTATACAACACATGGGAAAAAAATAGTAAGTAAAAAGAAGTAGACAATGAGTCAAAACACTAAATTGTTATGAATTTAATTATTGAAAAGAAGAATGCAAATCCCAACAACGATTATGTTGTGATAAACAATCTACTTCCTTTGGTTTAATTCCTTTCCAAAATATTGAATATTGTGGAAAATAAAGGACTTCAAAGTTTATTTTAGAGTAATGAATCCATAATTACTTGTAAACAAAAACTCCTCATTACTTTCATCTCATTGATTGAAATTTAATGATTCAAAGCTGGTCATGGATTAAAAAATCTAGAGAACCAATTTCAAAATTTTATTTTAAAAAATTATAGTTTTTAAAGAAGTTTTTGGGCTGCCCAGACAAGCAATCCTCCCCAAATTTTCATAAATTCATGCATAACTTCTTCATCAAATATTAGAATGAAGAAAAAATTAGATGCCCACATAGATATTTGAATTCCTCACCTTCAATAAAAGTTTCAGAAAATCACACAAAGTAATTTAGCCATAGGTACATGCCCAAAGTCCAACTTGTCCCTGAAAGGTACAATGATCCTTTATGGGTTAAAAAGAATCTAAATATCTAGTACACATAAATCTTCTAAAAAATCAATTTTACTAAAAATCCAACATATGAAATTCCTTTAGAATTCTAATATCTTTAGAAACAAATCTGTAACTCCAACATAAAAGAAGTCTAAAAATTCAAAATACAACACCTTACAATTGATAGATGTTTCATTGTAGGAATTCAAATACCGGTATAAGTATAATTAAGTCACTACTTGAGAGCCTATAATTCTTCAAAAAACATCCAAAATTCCAACACAAAAAAATCATTTGAAATTCCAAGACATGTGCAAAAGTCCAAAGTTTAGATGCAGTACTTTGCTATTCACAAATAAAATCATAGAGTTCGAATATGATACGAAGTATCTGTATTATATACACAAATGGCAACAGTGACTACATATATAAAGAAAATAAATAGCTAGAAGTGATTACATACAAATGAAATGCAACATTCTACATTCAAAATGTCACAAGCACCTATGCGGTTGGGCCTGGACTAAGTAATAGAAATGTAATAAACCGATCTGTAGTGCGCAAAAATATCATTTTTTCCAAGTGGAGCTCATCATACACTTCAGAATTTTTCTAAAGACTTTTCATCACCTGATTTGATGGCATGGAAAACCCATGACTGTCGAGCTCAACGGCTTTTGCTGAAGCTGCTGCAAGCTGACATAAGGCTACAAGCACATGGAGTCCAATAATAAAAATATGCTGTAAACCGATCTTGAAATTCTCAACAAATGCCTGCAAACTGTTGCTTGATCAATGATATTGGTGTTTACCTCCAGTACCTCATTTTCTAGAGCACTTAGAAACCTCAAGGCCTGGGGTTTCTAAGGATCAATCCAGTTCTTTCCACGACATTGGGCAGATTCATTTTAATCTTCCAGTGGATGTCGACACATAAGTAAAAGGATTGCTGAAAACAATCCAAAGAGACTAAAGAAGTCCAAGACCTGCATGAGTTGGTGATTCAGGATATGCGGATGAGAAAACGATCGATCATCCATACGGTCAATCCCTGCAATGTCCACCAACAAAAGCCGTGAAAACACTTGTTAGATTAGTAATCTTCATACAAGACAGGGGCACCTAAAATCACTACTGACCCAAAATTTCCATCCTAAAATTTTCACGACAGGTACGCGATGATTAAATGGATGCACACCACATCAACATATGATCAAAGTGGAGGTGTTGGATATCTACCCCCAAAATATGACCCTTTTGCATACGGTATCCAATTGACATGCTCGCGGGTGGGTTGGAATCATCTTTCAAAAACATAATGAAACTTGACCGGTGTAGTAGTATGAATAATGCTTATCAATAAAAGAGGCAATTTTGGATGGCCCCACCCTTGACCAGAGTTCATAACACAAGATTCTATTTTTTGAGTGATTCACTAACCTGTGAAGCACATGTAAGCGTTGAACGTTTAGTGGCGTTGAGGTCGTCACAACGTGTTTCAAATATGAAACAAGGTTGTGGACAGATTGTTAACCCCACCCTAAACCAGTACGACCAGTGTTGCCCAAAGCTAAGATGGGATCAACCAGACCTCCTTCTCCAGAGCCCAGTGATTGTCCCTGGAGAAAAGAGCAACACTAGGTGTGTAAGAAACTGCTAAATACCACTCAAAAACAGCTGGTAACAAGATAGTTCATCAATCACATACGCAAAGATATTGTCAGAAAGAGCAGAAGAAAGAGGTGTAAAGAGATGGAACATTTGATATTAAGGGACTAAAATAGTTTGCTATTTTGGTTTGAAGGTGCATGGATTCTGCTGTAAAGAAGTCCCATTAGTTTTGTTTTTCTTAATCTCTCTTGAGAACGGAGAATGCAGAATTTGGACAACAAATGAATTCAAACATATCCCATGCTTAAAAAAACTAACTCTTTTTGTCCATCCAGATATTTTAGATTCATGTAATAGTTTTCTATTGTTTATATAATACAGAATCCCAAGCAAATCTTCACAAACATTCTTTAGTTCAGAAAGTACAATCATGTTTCACGTCAAAGGTAACTTTTTCAATTCAGAACATTGTATTAATTTTTTTGATTTTAATAACTTAAAAGGTAAAAATACTCAAAATTAGACCAGAAAAGAATCTTTGAGTTCTTTATTTAATTGATAAATATTGGTGACTGCAGTAGTGGATCTAACCGTATGGATATGATCCATGAGCTTAAACCTTTTGGTTATTAAGCAGCAATACATATTCTTCTAAGACGCACTATGTTTTACATCGTTATATTATTTTAAAAATTTGAATGTTTCCTGGACCTGAAGGGGATAAAATGAAACTATCAGAATTGGTTGGTTCCACAATTAGTGATGGTTTTGGAACTACATAACACACACAACTCACCTCTTTCCAGCCCATTCCCTCCAGCATCCGCTTTCCAATATTGTCTCTTCCTATAGGCCTTGCTGAAGCAGCCTTTTCCAATGCTCCTGGCATCTCCGTAGCAGCGTCTGCTTCCTGTTTCTCAAGTTCATGAACAGACACTGCCTTCTGACCAGGTCCTATGCCAAAACCTTTGTGTAAGATTCTCCTCTCTGCGGCCCTGTCTCTATACTTTGGCTGTGGATCGCCGTCAACACCTTTGAGTTTCAGCCTTGCATGTTTCTGCATATAAAAACTTCATTTCAGGATCTCTGTAGTATCTTGAAGGTAATACCCAATATTTTAGTTCAGGAAGATAGAAACTAAGGTGCTATACAGACGAAAAGAACAGTTGGAGAATCTATCATGAGAAGCAATAAGTAGTTCAAACCTTCTTGGATGCAAGCTGTTTATTCCAAAGTCCGGAACCAGCTGAAGAGCTTAAAGTAGCATTAATCTGATCAGGACTGGTGTCAATGAGGTCTTCTTCTGTGTCTACGTTGATAAGCGGGAAACCCCAGCCTTGGGTTGGATTAGAGGAAAGAAAACCAGTATATGTGGTTAAGTGTTTAGAGCTTGGCCGTCGGAGTTTGTAAATCCGTCCTGCAAATATACCATTCAGCAAGTAATTGGATACTATGCAACTGGTGATTAGGGCCCTGTTTGAAAGGGATTAAAAGACAAAAAAAAGAGGAAGACTTTTCTGAAGATTAACACTAAGAGCAAAAATGAATGAATCAAGTGCTGGGTTTTCAGCAACATTTCACGTCAACTTTCAACGTGACAAAGCGTTACTCAAATGAAAGAATAGGGACAAGTATGACCACCCCTACACGATACAACGAATATAAGACAAGTACACTTAATAGGTCATGAAAAAGGTTTGAATCGAACCTGATGAGACCTTGACAAACTCATGGTCAGCTTCACATATTGGAGTAGTACGAATAAGTCCTCCTGAACCACGTAGAGAAGGATGGACTTGTGTTGCATTTGGTGCTAACCGGCCAATCAAACGAAAGATTTTATTTAATTTCTTCTTTCCAAGTTTCTTCTCCTGCTCAATAATACTCCAATCCCAGAGATCCATAGAACCAATATAGGATCGTGCCTTTGATATAGCTGTTTGCAAATACTGAGCTTGCCACTGTTCTTCTGCTGCCATATCAGATGTAGATACATCTATTTCATTTCTAGTCATATCTACAGAAGCCACGAGATTGCCAGTTCCCTCAATTTCCCCAATGTCATGAAGATAATCCTCTCCATCTGTAGGCGATGACTTTCTATTAGCTCCGTTGCAAGTGCCATTACTTTCTCCATCCTCTCCCGAATTTCCTGTGAGCAAAATTCATCATAATTCCGTGCAACAACAGACCTGTCTACATGCAATAAATTAATACATCCCATAATTACCGAAATTAAAGTGTACCTGGTTCTTCGTTACAATCCTCACGAATTTCACCTTCTTCAACTTCATCGATGTCAGCAAAAATATAGTTTTCTTTTTCCTCCTCTTCGGGTCGCCATTCACCTTCTTCTAGCTCCTCGCTCTGATCGTCTGACTGCAGACATGAAATGTCGTGAATCATAACTATGTCTCATATCTTTACTTTCGAAATCTAACTTCAAATTTTCATGCATTTAAAAAATTATCCTCACCTCATATAAGTCATTCTCCAAGGTTGCATGATCAGTGTCGCCCCATTGTCTTCGATAGTGGTGCTGTGCCTCTTGCCAGGTCTCTTCATCATGATCTCCTCTGATGTACGCATAATCATACGTGCTTTCTAGATTCGAGTTTGATTGGTAATAAGGATGTTGGGAAGAGGGATCGATGTAAGTTTCGAGTTCTCCTCCATCAGCAGATCCCTCGAATGTATTCTGTGAATACAGTTCTGTGAGGGCCTCTGCAATCCTGCAGGTAAATCAAACTGATATCAAGCTTTATCTTACACCAATTCCGAGCAGAAGAAAAACCAAACATGAACATGAGGACTTTGACCGCAAACAATCTATGAGCCTTACCACACGGAAGCTGGTCTAGTTTCTTCTGGCTCTCCAACGAAGTCTCCTTGTCCAGTATCTTCCAACGCTTCATCCGGCTTTTTCGAAGTTTCGTTTCCCATGGACAACAAGGACGCTTCAGCTCCGGAGAACAATCCACTTGAAGCTTCACTAATGATCTCAGCCACGCTTTGCACATTTTCCAAAAATGTATCTTGCCTCTTTGAGTCCGATTCTTCAAATGTGACATCTCTTACGGTACTGTCGTTAACTACCCGAGAAGGTGATTCATGGATGGCAGCCACTTGATCTGTTGATAGGCTGACAGTTTGTGCCGCACCTAGAGAATGAGCTACTTGTACAATGTTTGCTTCTTCGCTGATGTCCACTCCGTGGCTTGGTGAACGGTCGGCACTCTGAACCAGTGATTGGATTGACTCGTCACCAACAGCTGTTTCAATAACAAGAGTTAGTCATCACTAAAACTGCTTCCCCAATCATAGAAAAGCTATCACACAAAAGCTTATATATTGCTACACTCATGAGGTATGCTTGATTTTTGCGTACAAAATGAAGAATACTTGAATGATCTTTCTCCAATTGCAACAGAAAGATATAACTGCATCAAACTCATCTGCTTGATAAAGAGAAGGTACCTCGACTAGCAGTCTCATCAGTAGTCGTTGCTGCTAAAGGCACGTACGCGTCATTCTCGTAAACATAATACTGACCGTTCTGTGTGCTGTAGTACCAGCCAGCTTTGGCATCGTAATAAAATCCAGAGCTGCACATAAAGGTTTCTGATTTCATAAGTACAATGAAGACGCCTAACTTCACACCAAAATGAAACAAATACTAGATTTAGAGTGATTATCCGTCGATCGTTCAACTGTTACATTGAATGCACTTATTTGCGAATTAGACTGCGATACTACAACCTGAATCGTAACAGGTCACGGTCACCGCAAGTTGAACACCGTTCTCCAATGCTCCTCAAAGGCTCAATACGAGAAGAAGAAAAAAGAAATAGAGAATTACTGATTAAAGTTTCCATTCTAGAGCACAACAATAGCGAACGATGCACCAAAACCCTAGCCAACACGACTCGTTTCCTTACACTTCGTTCATTCGGATAACTAGGTCTAAAGCATCTGCACTCACGCAGCTGCGGACAATCTCCAAGTAACCTAATTCTTCAGAACTGGATTTTATGTTTTCATCAAGGTTTCTTGCAATGACGAGCGCTCCGACGCAACGTCAAATCCAACGCAAAATGACAAATTAATCACAGCTGATCGCATTCACCAAATATCTCTGTATTGAGCCGAATAAAGCAAACACCGACTCGCTTTCAACTGTTGCGTAAAATTTTCAATCCTCAATTGACAGCAACGGCGCTGAAGAAAATTGTTGTAGCGCATCAATTTCATTTCACCTTGCAAACTTTCCAGATACTACTCATGATCATACTGCAAAGTTACAAAAAACAATAGACGGATCACCTGGCGTCATAGTAAAGCCCGGACGAGGCATCGAAAATGAAGCCGAGAGCGTCCGCATCAGGCTCCGCCATAGTCTTAACCGATGACGCGTTCATGACCATGGCCATGTCTCTGTCAAAGCAGAGCGACACACCAATCAGACATTAGTAACTCTACAACTCACTCCAGAAGTCGAAAGAAAGAGAAACACGAGACAAATTGAGCCTCTGTATATAATGACATAAAACAAGTAGCGTAATAACTTAACTACAAAACAATTGGCGCAGAGTATTGCGAGTCCTCGCAATGCTTATCTCGCACGAGAACATTTTCAGTCAAGATCGAAATCTGCATTAGCGACACTAAATCCCCGAACAGGAATAAGTTGCAAAACCCTCGGCTATGGAGGAGGCCAACTCCAACATACCTGACAAGAATCAACCTAACATATCAATCTGCAACAAAATTCAACGTCGTCGCCTTCGAGAACATGTCTCCGCAGGTCCAATGGCTGCCAACGAGCTCGTCACGACGCAGATTGTGACGAAATTGGTCGGGAAAAAATAAAAATCGCCCTAATTCAAGACTCCGACAGCGAAAGGTGGTCGACTGCGATTGCATTGATTGTTAAACAATCGAGCCGCTCCACGCTTTTGAATCATTTCACCGCTGGATGTGCTGCAATCGGAGATTGTGGAGGAAGACAAAAGGTACCGACTCTACGAGAAGTGAGCTGGCTCTAAGCTTATATTCTACACCTGGACTGTGGAATATTCCGGCGCAGGAGGCTGGAGAGAAAGGTCGAGAGTTGCGATTTGAAAGGTCTTTTTATGAACTTCGCATGTGCACGACTGTGCTGCGAGACGAGACTAAGCTTACCAGTAATCGTGAATTTGAAGCATCGTTGCTTGCTGGATGTTTTGCTTAGCTGCTCTCTCTGTCTTCTCTGTCTTCTCTGTCTTCTCTGTGCTCTCTCTCGCTTCCTCAAATACTCTCAACTGCAGCGATCTCAACTGCAGCGATCAACCAAAATCTGAGTGAGATCTCCGATTTCCTTATTGATTCTCTCCTTCGCGCCTTCCTCTCTTCTATGTTTCTCCCCGCTTCTCCGCCTCGGATGCTCTAGTAGCACCGCCGTCTCATGGCCAGTGAGGCGATTTCGCTCTCTCCCCGAACAGGTTTGTTTTCCTATTCCGCCAGCTCTTATTCCGGGAAATCCTTGTCCGTCATTTCTCTTTCTTTCTCTTGCTGCTTCTTCGCTCCATAATGTTTTGCCTCGTTTGAGCGTTTTCCAGCCGTAATCCGAGTGTTGGTGGGAGCTGTGGGAGACAACTCAGCCGCTGTCCAAGATGCCGCTGCAGCAGCGTTGCGTCAGAACGCACGACAGTATACATCTCTTTTCCCTCGCGCATCGCAAGCGCTAATCCATTCGCTTCCAAACTTGTATTGAATTGTCGTATCCTTTCTAATCCCTCGAGGTTCAGGCAAAATTTATAACTCTGGACCAGAGCGATTGAAGCTTATGTCGTGGTGCAATTGATAGACAAAATTGTTGTACACGATTGTAGGAATGCTGCAACAGTTCTCGATTGCTGTGCTGCGAGTCTTCGGGGATCCAAGAAGGTACATTTTTCTATGCCATTTGAAACACTGAATGCTACTTCTTTTCATCAAGTTATTGAAGCGTCACCTCAGGGTTTCGTCTTGCATGCGGGCGAGGTTGGCGTTCTGACTAAAATTTCTCCACTACGGCTTTTGTCGAAAGATCTTGACGAGATACTGTGCCCTATTTGTAAAGCAGCGGAGTATGCACCTGGGAACACATCGAGCTGGTTTGCTCCTCATCATGGCATTCACCGTGCGTGAGATGAGAGACGAAGAAGTCGATCCTGGTTTTATGCGCAAAATCACGAAGCTTGCTATGGCTGACTTGTCCATGAATAAGGTGCTTCAAACCTGCTCTGACACTTGAGGATGAGGAAAACAGCTCTACTTACGAGCTCTCAAACCGTGAAAAGCATTACTTTTGGATGACTTGACAAACACAAAAGGTCGTCAATTGCACGACATTCACAAAAAATTGTGTTCGCTGGCGCAGGAGATGAACCCTGAGTGGCTGCGCTCTGCATCAACCCTACTTGTGGCACTAGGATCTCGACTACCTGACATGGTATCAGAGCATTTCCTTGTCTTTCTGATTTATCACTTGGTCAAGCTGAAGAGTTTTCACCGCTCCATCATTTTGCTGCTTGCTTGGTCTGATTTTACGGCACTTGCAACATTATACAGATGATGGACGAGATTTTCCACCAGTTAGCAGGACCTGCAGTATCTGTCATTGCGCTTGTGCAGACATTGTCTGTGTTCGCCAAGCTACACGGTTGGTGGTTTCCTCCTATTCAGCTTCAATTACATAAAATTCTTTGCTCCTGTATCTCTTAATATGAAGTTCGTGGTGGCCATGGGAGGAGTTATGCAGTTGTTGCCAACTTTGACGGTTTTGTATTGTTGGTAAACATGAAAGCTTTGCAGTTCGCTCCACGCTTGAAGAATGTTCTCTCGCGAGTGCTTCCTCTCCTTGGCAGTGTCAAAGATGCTCAAAGGACCATCTTTGCGAAAGGTCAGGATTTTTTGGGTCTTTTTCAGCGATCGAATGCTTGAAGCTTTCTCTGTCGAGTTAACATTCAGATCCTCATCTTGCTCTCTGCCTGTCTAAGCATCCTATCTCCAATGCTGTCGACAGGAGTTTTTGTGGAGTCTTTGATGTTGAGTTTTAACTCGTTTCTTTTTAAAGAATGTTGAGTACTATGATGCCATCGCAGCCATGACATCTTGGTGTGAAGCTGTTTCTCAGTATCAGGACGATGCTCGTACTCCCTCTCCGTTAGAGGGTGATCTACAGTGAGTACTGCAGAACATTTTCTTTTGCTTGCTTACTACAGTAACCTTGGAACTGCTTTTTATCTTTGTACGAAGCGTACTAGTTGTATGCTGGTTATTAAGGTATAATGATATGACATAGCGTTGTAATACTGCCCCAACTGCGTTTACATGCTTATCTTAGAAATATGTAGTGGAGTTTCGTATGGACTTTAGGATTGTTGGAGTTGATGATACATGCGAAAGAGAAATAGTTTTTGAAGATCTGTTTAACATCTTCAGTTGCATGTATGGAATCTTCTTTCCCGTGTAGAGCACTTCTTCATTCAGCGTTTGAGCTCTTTCTGAACTCGTGGGTACTTTCTCGGGATAGGAAGGTAAAGCCTGTTCCTCGACAAGCTGCAAGGATTTTGTGTGTTGTTTATCGAATGTTGTAGTTTTAAACAGATACTCATCTCTGTACTACGAGGGAAAGTTCAAATTTTAATCAAGTGTAGTTGCACGTTATTGCTGTACTCCTGAGGACGTTTTCAATGAGACACCGTTGGTGAACTTCTTCCTGAGGGTATATGAAGCTCCTAATTTCATCGATGGATGTTTGAGATAAAAAGACTTGTTAAAAGGCTGAAGAAACCGTAGTTCTTGAAGAAATAATGAGGTCGTCTCTGGGAGCAGGTGCGCTCTGCAACGGCAGAAGCTTTGGGTGAACTGGTGGGTTTGATCAATAAACCACAACTCACATTGGCTCTTCCAAGACTACTGCCGGCTATATTGGCAGTGTAAGTGTTCCGCAAATGTCTCAAGGTTTAGTTTCGTCTTCTAATTATTGCCGATTAGTTTGCAAATACAGCCTTGCAGTTTGCTAAACATGTCTTTCAGTATACTACATGCTTTTACTGTTTGGTTTAGGGTTCATATTTGGTATGTTGCCTCAGAAGCTCCAATGTGAGTAAACTACTGTTTTTTAAATGTTAGTGAGTTCTTGCTGTGAATATGAATTTCTGTTGATTTCTGGAACATTATTTTTAATAGCTACAAGAGGGAGAAGCATGACCCGCTCCCAGCTGCGCACAGCCTTCATATGGTTCTAAATGCAGTACTCTTGAATTATGGTTCGCCATTGCTCGATTTTCAGGTATGCTCCTATTTTGTGTAATTAACTTTCTAGGTTAACCATCTCTCTTGCAAGGCTTCTCAATTTCTGTAACTTTTTCCTTCAAAGTACTGGTTGTTTCCAGATTACTTATTCAGCCTTGTTCTCCGCTCATTATGGGAGCGAATGGTTTCGATTCTAGTCAGATCTTCATCTATACTAGTTATATCTAAGTTTTTCAAATGTGAAACTTTTTTGAGTTGTATGGTATAATATTGTTGGAATGTTTGCATGTGCGATAAGGCCTTGTTGGCCACATTGAATGTGTTACTCCCAATGGCATATTTTTCTACAAGCAAAGGAAGTGGAGATGAGCTCAGTTCATACTTGAAGGTGCAAAAGATGTGATGTTAGGGTGTTTGGGATGTGCATTCTAGTTTGAGGATTTTTTTGGGGATTATATGTGTTCATGCTTGAGATGTATACCCTCATTGTCGTGTGGGAGTTCACAACGTTTACAGGCAGCTACTTGGAGTCTGAATTTTGCTGGTTAAATTCCATCTTATTGGCTTGACTTAAGCTGGTTGACTGCTACTAAAGCGTGGGAGTGGTGTATCTGGTGGTTGTAGAGCTTCAACGAGGTTCTTCATTGCTTTGTAACAATTGGTGTTGTTTATCCAGAGGAAACGTACACTTTTCTTTTACTCGTAAGTTTCTCTTTTCTGGATCTTTAATTTCTTCTTCTAATGGCTGTTTTCTGTGAAATTGAACATGCAGTTGATACAAAACTAGTGTTATGGCGTGTCGGCCAGCGAAGTGATGCGTTGGTTTTCTTGAATTGATCATATTGAAATGTCCGTTGAAGTCATTAGCATTTTGAGGTATTTAACTGTGGGTGGTATGTTTCAGCGTCTAAAAGCTAGAGAGGATCCCATTCGGCTTGGATCTTGCTCTGTGATAAAGCATTTACTTACAAGGTAAAGTTGTGTGGAATCTTATATGAGCTTTCTAGTTTATTTTCAGTCTAATTACGTTTCTGTTACGATTGCCCATGAAGCATATGCTCTAATAAGTTTCTATCCTCTGTCTACAAGTTGTAGCTGTGGGTTGTAGCTGTTATATCATGTATCTCTGTGTTCATCTGCAAATCTTGTTATTTAACTTTGGTGACAACGTCCATGTCTGTATCTTCTCCTTTTGAGTGTTGCTTATGCATCTGATTTTTAACAGGCTTTCTGAGCCATGGGAGTTGAGGCAAGTGGAGCTTGTTGAGGCAGTAAGGGATCTCCTGAATGAAAATGATCTCAAAACAAAAAAGGCAGTTGCTGAGGTATATGGGACCTGTACGTTCCATCTTTGCTGGCATCTGGCATGTAAATTCAGCTTCAGTATACGATTGTCACTTTGAAGAGAAGCGGCTTACTGAAATTGGATTGTATTCAAGGATTGTTGCTCGAAGCTAATTGCACATACTTCGAGAACACAATTTCAGAGTGATATATGGTCAATTTTCTTCTGTTGTATTATGAGCTAACACGTCATTTTTGGTGCTTTCTCAGCTCATAGTATCCATGGCATCCCATGGGGTTTTCAAGAAGGACACTGGAGAAGCATTTGTTGAGTTCCTAGTGCAGCAATGTGCAATATCGGATGCTGAAGTTGAGCGTGTACAAGCAGAACATGCAGCTATTGAGAAAGCAATGGGCATGCTGCTTGCTTCTCCTGATAGAACTGAGGTTGTTTAATCATGTACATATCTAGACTTATGTATTGATGAGTATAATTTGTGGAGGTGTCGTTTGAAAGAAATCTAATTTCTATTTGCAATGACAAGAAAATCTGCGTGATTTAAATTTTTTTCTAATGGAAAGTCTGCAAGGGAATGTTTGTTTACGTCGTTTTGAATCATGGGGTTTGCTTGTGATTCACAGATTAATGTAGGAGCTGTTTCTCCCTCAGAACTGCGAGTTGTAAGTGAAAAGAGCTTGCTCTTGCTTGCAGGAATTGTTGCTAACATGGAGGTTAGTTGACTCTTACCTAGACTTCTGAATCGCAAAGACCAGAGCATTAATATAGAGGCGTGTGACTTTCAATTTAAGTCCTAAATATTTCACCATTTATCCAGTCTCCGGGGTTTTATTAATATATTTCTTAGAACATTATAAAGTTTCTCTATTGTGTCCTAGCAAGACATGCTCTGTTTGGAAGCTCCTGTACCCCAACAAGTTTTTAGGCCCTATTTCTCAATTTTTTATGATAAACTTTGGGGTTGTCTTTTTGGTGTCTATATTGCAGGTCGTACTTTGGCCTTTATTGCTGAAGATGCTTGTTGTCGAAAAGTATACGGGCGCTGTCTCTACGGTTTGTTTTTCATTCTAGCTCGCTGATACATTCAGAGCTTGTTGTGTGTAATTTTTAATCTACAGTTGGAATTTTTATTCTCACTCGAATTTTGATGTAGTGATTGGGGCTTTGTTCTGGTTTATATTCTGTGACAGTTTTCACTGGCATACTTGGTAGCTCCGAACTCTTTTCACTCGTTCAAGAACTTCAAATTTGACGTAAATAATGTTGACCCATCTGTTCAATTGGCTAGGTGTGCAGATGTATATCAGAGCTTGCACGGCGAAAACTTGCACGTGGGGAAAGTATTATTGTGGACTACACTTCAAATACGGACATTCCTCGACCAGAGGTGTTCCTTTTTCACCAGCTCGTGACTAGCATTTTTTCCTTGTTCAATGTATGTGATTTCATTTGTTTAAAAATTGTTAATATAAGTGATAATCTGGCTGCCTCAAATTTATGCAGGAGGTCTTAGCTCGGCTGTTAGTTCTTCTTCAAGATCCAATGGCAAGGGAGCAACTGGGGTCTCGGATATTGACTGTGGGTACCTCTTTCCGACACTGATGTAGCTCTTTTAATCCCCAAATTACAGACGGTAGTGAACAAAACCCGGATGTGTTATACATATGACTTTGTTGAGGTTCGAGTAAAAAAAGAGCACGCGAAGTATGATGAGTTGCATTTAGTCAATCTTTGAAGGAAATAGGAATCAAACTCTTTTACTTTAATTCAGAGCAAATCGATTTTGAACGATTATCGAAATTTTAGTTTCTAACACCTACTCCGATTGGTCCTTAAAAAAACATCGGTGGTCCTTTAGATGTTAATACCTCCACCACGTAAGAAACACACTACAAGTTTTCCCAGACTGCATATGGTACACGTTCTTACAGTCAAAGCCTTCTTTTCCAGGTTCTTTATTACATTGGCCCACTTTTTCCCCCAGCAGTGGTTCTCCTCTGGGAAGATGAGGTTTGTGTAATTTCCAAATTGTCAAAGTTTAGACCGTTTCTTATGTGTTCTGTTCTTTGAGAACGTAAGCTTGAGTTGAGAGTCCTTCCAATCCTGTGAGGGTTTTGGGGAATGCTGCAGATCCCAAAATTGAAGACTTATATCACCGATGCCGATGATATGGGAGGCGATGCCGTGCAGCAAACAACCTGGGAGGACATGATTATACATGTATGCTGCTTATATCCTATGGTTTCTACAAAGATGCATTATATTTGGACACACCTGAGGTTTTTTATATCAAGGTTGTGAATGCTTGATCGTTTTGCAAATCTTCATTCTCTTGGTTATTGCAGCTACTGTCAGAGTCACTTGATGTTATTCGCGATCAACAGTGGACTGTATCTATGGGTGATGCTTTTACCAAGCATTACGATCTCTACGTGGGAGATAGCCACCATTCAGCCTTGGTGCACAGGTCAGTAGTTTGTATTAATTGGGAGGGAGATCTCTATGTGTCGTCGTGTCTGCGTTGTCTCCCGGGTTGTTTTGGATATTGTCAGAATGTTAATCTCCTTTGGAGCTAATTCATGCCTCAATGAGGAACACGCGGTTGCAAGAAGTGCACTTTTTCCAAATCAATGTTGGAGTCATTTGTGCAATCGGAGTGTGACTTCTTGTGAACTTTTGCTATCATTTTTTTATTGTCTTTAGGCTATAAAAAGCTACGGATTACGGCTTTGAAAGGTCAAAGATCAAGGGCATGGTGTTTGTATTCTTGCAATACCAGAAAATACATCTTCATGCTTTTTTATGGTTATTGTGTGCTTTCGGCATGCATGGAATGATTGCAGGTGTATGGGCATGTTACTTCAAAAGGTAGACAACAGGGGCTATGTGCGACAGAAAATTACAGCAATGTACAGGCATGCTGATCTTGCTGATGAGACCAATCGACTCGGGCTTGCGAAGGGCATGGGCTTGGTATCCACTCTGCCTCCTTTACTTTTATAGCTGACTACTAGATGGTTGTTGTATTTCTCCCATATCTTAAAATAAGTTGATTTTCGACCAGCTCATTTAGCATGAACATATTTCCTTAGCACCTCAAACCCTGCATCACTTGTAGCCTTGTCAATTATCAGAACAATCTCTACTTGCTGCCTCTATTCAAGCATAACTGGTAAGGTATGATCATTAGAGGGCGTTATCCTCAATTTTAGCATCTTCGAGCAGGAAAATGGAAGGAATGTAAGCATATGAGTGGTCTCCACTTGCAGGTTGCTGCGGCTCATCTAGATACCGTCCTTGAGAAGCTCAGAAGGGTATTGGAAAACCAAAATCCAAAGGGATTCCGCAGGTTTGTCTGACCCTTAAGAAGTATAAAAGCTTTTAGATTCCTCGATGCCATTCTCTTTCTGCGCCAGATGTTTCCCTCATGTATTGTTTATCAGTGTCAAGAAGTGCTAACCTGTATTTGGGTTTCATGGCCCAGAATTATAGCTGTTCTCTTCTCCCAGGGGAGCACAACTGAAGTAGATGATGTGTGCGCTGCACTCGCTTTAATGTATGGGTATGCGGCATCTTACGCACCATCAACTGCTATTGAAGCTCGCATTGAGACTCTGGTGGTAAGGAACATTTTGACTTCCCAAATGATTGTTTTGCGTGTAGAACCTTTAGGATTAAGAACTGGTAATAGCGCAAGGGTTAAGTATACAACTTGAGGCTTTCTGCATCTCAATGACTACCACTTATGTCGAGCTACTCTTCCACATTTTCTGCTGATTTTCAACAGCTTTTTGTCTTCTATTGATTACTCATTTCATATTACAATTGAAAAATTTGTTTACACGAGTAAAAGAAACTGCAGGGTCCGAATCCAGAGATGGAACTTGGCCTGCTGTAGTTATTCTACGGATTGAATGTGTTGCAGAAGGCAGGCTAAGTCGCTGTTTTTATATCTGGTTATGCGAGTCTTTAATTGCTATCAGATGTTAATCTGTATATATGGTGACCAAGTATGTGAGTTTCATCCTGATCAGGGGACGAACATGCTGTCTGGATTTTTGAACGTGAGATCAGCTGCAGCAAAGCAAGCAGTCATTAGTGCCATCAACCTTTTAGGTTTGCTTTCGCCAGCTTGTGAAGGTTTTCTTGATTTTTCCTGCTTCTTTCATCAGGGGTGTACTTCACAAACATGATTTTTACGGTATTTGTCATTCATTTACAGGCCAAGCGGTCCTCAAGGCTGGAGCTAATGGTGCATTCTTCCCTCTTAAGAAAAGAGATACCATGCTGGATTATACAATGGCTCTCATGGCCGATCAAGGTGCAGGCTATGTCCTGAGCACTTCCAAGTCGTTGGACGCCGGGCTTTTGCGAACGCAGGTTAGACATCAATCCAGAAATCTCGGCGGCAATGAAATAGAATTTGTATCTAGAATGTGGTCAATCCGAAGTAGACAGTGATCCTCTTGTAACGATTCAAATTGTCTATATCGCAGGAGTTGGCATTAAACGCATGCACCACGCTGGTTTCTGTCGAGCCAAAGCTCACAATGGCTACAAGAGATCGCATACTCCAAGTAAGTGGCTTGTTATACTTGGATTGTATACACATTTTCTTACTTGAATGATCAAGCAGATGAGACATTCGAAGATGTTCTAGCACGTTTTTAAATTGTGAACTTTCACGTCTGCGTGGAATTTATATCTAATAACGGTAGCTGCTTGTCAGGCAACGTTGGGTTTTTTCACTTTGCCGCCTGAAACAGTGGGTGTGACCAGCTCATTGTTATCCAGTCTGACCACTTTACTTTGTGCTATTCTTCTGACCAGGTACAACTCAATCTTTACGAATTTTTTTTCTGAATGATTAAGTTTGATTCAAGTAATGTACGACTTAACTATAATGTTATGAAATGCCATTTTCGTTTCGTGAGCTTACATGTGAGGGCTGTCAGTGGAGAAGATGGAAAGAGTAGGGCTGACCAGCTTCAGCATCTACTCAAGAATTTGGACCAGTACGTTGCTTCATCCGTCGACTACCAGCGACAAAGGGCTTGTTACACAGTTCTGGCACTACTGAAACAATTTCGAGCTCTTTGTATATCTGGTAGCTGTCCCTTCAACTGCGCTGGAAACTGCATGCATCTTCGCTCAACTGCTGAGCGCTTCCAAAGCAGCTCTGCAGGTATATGCGAGTGAGATCATTTTGTTTGATGTTAAAGGTTAATGGCCTGATGTTGTTGGTGGCTTTGTTAGATGTTTTGCTTGTGTATAACGTTGCCAGTTAGCCTTGCCGAATATATATTTACAAGCATATGCAACAGCCAGAGTTGTTCGGGTACTTCATGCTACAGTTTTTTGCCAAAAGGTTGTGGGAGTTCGTTTTTCATCGTGTCTTCATGCATTATTCATTGTTGTTATCTGCTTGTTGTATTGTTTGTGCTGTCGAGTTTATTGACCATCTACTGAAACCTGATGATGCGTAGCCGCCCCTTTGCTTCCTCCAAGAGAGGGATTGCAACTTGGGCAGCGGACTATGGCTTATCTTCCTCGATGTGCGGATACCTGTAGTGAAGTCAGAAAGGCTGCTACTCAGGTTCGTGAGAAAGCCGCCTCTATTTTCGGTCTGCATTTTTCTAGCTCTCTGGCTATACCTGTGAAGGTGATATAACGCTGGTGATGTCAGAAAGCTTATCAAGTGCACTTTTATCGAAGGTATTGTTTTAATGCACAGGTGCCATTGTATTGATATAGATTTTGGACCTAATTTTCAGTACCTCTCTACTGCTTCCGAGAGCAGTAGGCGCAGAAGGTTCTGAGAACCGACAAGCTTCGTATGCTGCCGTGTCTGCCTTAGAAGACATCATTGCTCTCACTAACTGGGTGAGTAGCAACCGTTTTCCTGAGGATCCTGCAATATCAATCTTCGTACCTATCTAACCGTAGCCATTAGGCATTATCATAGATCCAGAGATGTGTTCTCAAAAAAAATACGACTGCAGTATCTAATTATATTCAATTTTTTTGCTTTTGACCGCACTCCCCTTCCAGATTCCTTACCTTACCCTTTTTCATTCACTTTTATTGTTCCATGTATGTATGGAAGTCGGGTTACGGCAGTAGGTGTTTGAGAACGAATTGACAGTAATACTTCTTCATAATAGTACAGGGAACGTAATTGTAGTTAATAATTTTTTTCACTTTCACATTGCATGGATTCTGGCTTGTCGCAGAATTCGAGTGCTGAAGAAACTGGCGTTTTAAGGGGAATAACAAGCTCTATCGATGTTTTGCTGACTCCCCAAGAGGTACGAGTAGATCTGTTTTGATTGTCGTAATCGTTTTGTTGTATGTTAATGTGGACTGATCACATTCCCGGAATGTCTTGAGGTCAAATTGTATATCTATCTCTTTTTCCAATTAAACAACCTGTTGTTTAGGTTTGAATTCTTCAAGAGCATGCAACATTTTGGATAGCAGCAGCAAATGTAGAGCATTCATTAGAGGATTTCTAGTAAATGGAATACTCAGCTGCTTGGTTATGGCAATTCAGGTTGTGGCAGCACTAAAAGGGTGTGTTCCAGCTATCTGCGACAAGATTACTCAGTCTGCAAAAGGATCCATTACAGCAGTGACAGAATTAATCGTACATAGAGGGGCTGAGTTAGGGGAGGCCGATGTATCAAGGTACATGATCAAGAACCGATTAATAGCATTCAAGAGGGAATGGTTTATGAACATCAGAATTTCCTACCAGAACCCAGAAAAGTTATTCTTGTATTGCTTTTAGTGGATACAGCTGTTTCATGTCCAGCATGAATACTTGCTGTGATGTTTGGGGTGCTCAACAAAATCTTTTACAGTCTTTAGCATTGCAGAACCTGCGAGTCAGAGCAATATTCTGGTGTTTCTTAACTGTTTATACTACATAAATTAGCTTGTTGGAAAGGTGCGTGTAAACTGACGTAGAATGGTGGTTTTGCGTGGCAGGATTATTCAAGCTCTTTTTACTGCTGCGTCGGGTTTACATGATAAGACAATGTGTCGACAAGTTTTAGCTGCGGTATGAGAGTCTTTCAACTTGGTGTGTGTTATCGCTTTAATGTGTATTCTAGTATGACCAGTTCTTATATTTTGCAACAGGTTCATACATTAATTTGCATGCCAGGCATATCTCTCAAAATATATATTTTAGCGCTGAACATGAGGTCTTGTCACTTACTGATATGTAGTGAGCGGCATGGCTTCGATGGTATGGTATATTTTGACATAAACAGGTCCTTTGATCTCTTTCTTAAATTCGACTGTTTGTTACTTTCAGATGTGCTGCCTGGCAGAGCATCCGCAAGCAAAAGTGGTCTATAACGAGGTGTTAGGTGCAGCAGATAAGGATGCCTCTAGAACTAAGCAAAAAGGAGCGTGGCCAGTACAAGAAGCATATTTGGTCAGTGTGCGCTCTTGTTTCATGTTTTCTATTCAAAAAGTGTGTTCATAACATCCAAAATATATGTCCAATGGAAATAGATGTTGATGTCTAATTTTTGACAAATATTTGAAAGCAACATTTATTGAAATGAGACGAATACTTAGGCTTGTTACGCTTGGTGTGAATGTCAAGGATGTTTCTTACTCAAATTGTGAAATGGCTTGCAGTTGTACTTCTGGACTTAGTATCTTTTGTCTATGTGATTCTTTAGAAATGTGTAGACTCTATCTGTTAAAGTAACTGGACGTAACGTGGTTTACAGGCTCTTGCAAATCACTGGAACCTCTCTCTCTCGTTTCTGAACCATGTAGTGAGCATCATCAATCACGTGCCTATCTTCCGGGAGGAAGACGCTGATAAAGTTGACCCCGAATCTTCTCAAACTCTCCTTTCGCACACCTTGAATAAACTTCCAGCAGCTGCTACTCTGGCTCTTGGGTGTATCTTCCGGTAACAATCTCTCATCCATCTAATTTTAGCCAGTTTAACGCCAGCAGACCGCATTAGTAGAACTCCTGGAAATTGTTGATAACATACCTCATCATTGTCTACAGAAGCGGAAATGAGGTTGCCAGGAAAGCTGTAGAGCAGCAATATTCAGCCGTCTTGTGTGCTTTGATCTTGCGCATTGGGAGCTGCCATGGAACAGCCAACCTTGATGCGCAGCCCCTCAGGTACACAAATTTGTGGCATAATGGCATTGGTAGTCTCTTCTTGGCTTGACAATTACCTACTTTCCATGAATAGTGTACTGATGAGACGATATTCAACTTTTGTGATTGAGCATAGGCAACGGGGAACTTATGTTCTGTTGGATAAGAGAGTACCGTCTTTTTTCATCGCGAGATGGTTGAAAACAAACTTCAGATTTTGATTTGAGTCATATCCATCCATAAACCCCCACTGGTAGAAGAAATTTTTCTTGAGCTTTCATGTATCATGTGTTCACAGGATCACTTAACTTTTTTGAGAGTTGGAAATCAGAGTTTACTAAGCTTATATGTGGCTTGTGTTCATCTGATCGTTGTGTATCCTCAATTGAAATTTTCATATCATTAGCATCATCTGCCTTAGTATAAGTCATTGTTTGTATTGTTAGTAGAAGATGTTGATTGTACGTAGTCTCTTATGTGGATACGTAAAGACCTACTCGTGGTGTTGGCTTTGCTACGCAAGCATTCCCTTATTACTATCTGGTTCTCTTGAGTGGTTGCTGAATATAGCTCTTTGTTGTGCAGGGACCTCATTCCAACATTACAATCGTTTTGCGAGTGTGTAGGGGATGAGGAAATGTCTCAGGTACACTAGTGGTTCATATTTTCATTGCATCTGTTTTCTGACATTGCTGTCGTAATGTCCTGTTTTTAACGACGTGACAAAATGACAGGTTCTAATGAGAGACGGGGAGCATCGTCTAATTGGGGACAGGTGGACGGAAGCTATTGAAGAGATTGCTGCATGCTCTGCAAAGTCAAGGCCACAAGAGGTGCAATTCTAACATTGACAGAAATCATGACCATACGCGTTGGGGTTTCATTACTCTCAATTTTGAAAGTTTCTGAGCGATTGTCTTTTCTTAGTCCTCCTGCCTTCAGTCTACAAGAGAGGAATATATGTGAAAATTCTTTACCTTGAGTTGTACGGAATTGTAATCCACTCTTGTGAATTTTATATAAGCCAGCGTCACAGAATACTTCCGTTAGCTTCTTCTCTTCTTCGGTTCAGAGTGAAGGATTGCCTATTATGACCCAAAGGTCAAGCTTACCAAAGAGAGGCAATAGCAGAGAATTGATTTGCAGACCCTATATTACATCGATTTTTGCTAACAGATTACCTCTTGTGTGCATGATTACAATGAGAGAATATAGTAGAAGTTTGATCGACGTAGTCATAAGTTTGAGAACGAAAGGGACTCACGTTTTCTTAACATGATCATAGAGGATACGTTCAATATGTTGTCGTCTCTTTTTCTATACCTTGAATATTTGCCTTTTACTGTTTGTTCTTTTGTTAAAATCTATTGAAACTGAGTTTGAATTTGAATGTGTCTAGTGGCCTTACATACACTCCATTGGGTGTGATCTTGGGTCCTTTGGTAGGTGAGCAATATCTGCACAATTATATGGCCTGCTTTTAAACAGCCTCATGACTTCCAACGTGCCGCTGTTGCCGCCGCCCTTTCTGATTACATCAAGCACAGGTAAGCTGCGTTGCTTCATTTTTTGATCCCAAGTTCTAGTCTCAGCTCTTAAATGAGTTTATAAATGTTTCCCCGTAGCGCTAGGAAAAATGGAGTTTGAATCGTCCGGAATCAAACAGAATCAATGTCCCTTGAACAATGATCATTTAATGAAAAGGTATCTCCCTATCATGAAATTCCATTATTGAGTTACCTGGCATGGCATATGAACACTTTGCACAAGGGATTTGCTTTGCCATGCTGAATAATGTCATGCCATAGTTGTGCATCTTAAAGTCTTGTAGCTTGTGAACCTTAATGCAATCAGTTTTCTGGCTTGCTATTTTTCAGTGAAGAAGATGAAGCACTTCTAGGGCAGTTAGTTGGAGTTTTGAGTGCCCACATTGGAGATGATTCGCCTTCAGTTCGCCGGTTGTGTGTGAAGGGACTGGCGCAGGTAATCTTGCTGTAGCCTCTCATCAGAAGGGGTATCAACTGAATCTAAAATTCCAAATTTTGTTTATCCTGAGATCCTGTTTTGTTTGGATTGTGTCTATCCTGTCATTTAATCTGAGTCCGATTCAATGAAGATTATTTCTGGTATATTTGAATTCTTGTCCATGGGTGTACTGTTGGAACTACGATTCGGACATCTTGATGTTCCTCTTACCTTGTTACCTTGTTTCTTCTTTATTTTGCAGATACCAGAGGCAGGGGTGGCCGAGTACGCATCCCAAGTACTAAGTGTGATTGTCGCATTGATAGAAGACACAGAGGAAGAAGTGGCCCTTGAAGCAGTGCAGGGACTCGATAAAGTAAGTTTTTCTAAATTGATCATGTATATATAGTTGCTTGCATGTTTTTTTAGAAGACATGGAAAATAATATTTCTAGCTTTATACCACAGAACAATATTTAAAGAATCACATTTGAGGGCTTTCCTTTTAGTCTTGCATTCTTTGCTCACAAGCAACAATCCACTCTGCCTAGTGTCTTATATCATGCTGACTTGATAATCAGATGAGATTGTTTCAATCTTCTTGTAATTATAACAGTCTTTTAGAGCTTTGTTTGCTGGTTTGTGCTAAAGATAAGGAGGGACATCTTACCCTTATTCTTTTTTACCAGATTCTCGATTTTGAAGCTGAGGTAGTACCCAAGGAGATTGTGGCTCCAATGCTACTTAATCTATGTGTCAGACTACGGTCTCTTCAGGCAAGAAATTGCTTCGTCGTATTTTTTTACTTCTTGCCGCTATTGTTTCAATATTCAGAATAAAAATCTTTCATATATCGGTATTGCCCGTGCTAGTGAACAATGTTCTCATCTTTTGTGGTCGGTACCGTCAAAGGTCTGAGTCTTGAAAGCTTTTGGCCGTCTAGGGCTTCAAATTGCCAGTCTGAGTCCTTACTTGATATTTGTAAGTCTATTCGCTAGCAAGGTGCGAGTCTCATCCCGGTTTCTTGTATCTTTATACTTCCATTTTGTACCGTCCCAAAATTTTACCCTTGATGTGACTTTTTTCCAGCGGTGGGAGCCGTTTCTAATGTCTCGGTGTTCTTGTAGGCCTAATAGCACAAATAAATTATGATTGTTCTATGATTATTTTTTATTAACAGCTTCATTTAACTTTGTTTTTTAACAGGGTCGCCAAAAAGAGAATACACGTGCAGCAGCATTTGCAGCATTGGGATCCCTTAGCCGGTTTGCTGTTGGTGTCCAGCTCGAGGCGTTTATGGAACAGGTCTTTGTTTGAGCTTTACATCTCACTTTTCCTATGAATTGTTCACTTTCTAATGAAACTCATTATGCTAATTTCACGATTTTAAAGGTGAAAGTGTACTCGAATGCTGTGCTTTAGCTTAATCCTTCTAAGTTATGCTATGGTAATTGCACCTGCTAAACAGCAACAGCAAGAACCTTACTTAGAGAAGGACTGTGTTACATGTAATGGCAGGTCCATGCGACTCTACCACGCCTCGTGTTACACATCAACGATGAAGCACCTTCTGTTTGCCAAGCTTGTAAGGTAGACTTCCTTTTTCTCATTGAATTCTTCTGCATTTCTAAATTGCAACTTTATTTGCAGTAAGACAATTGACCAGAATACAACAGACAGATAAGTATGTACAGAATTGCACTGCAGCCACTCTGTTGCATTATTACATCAGACCATGTATTGAATGTTTTTCTTCGTGATCCTGAACCGGTCTTGTAAGCTTTGCAGGATACGCTGAAGAAGCTTGCTCCTTTGTTGCACGCACAAGATATAAGGGCTTTGACTAATCTGCAAACCTACATTCAGAGTGAAGAGTAAGTAAAGACTCTGGATCATTGTGGAAGTCTGTTCTTCTTTGCCTAACGAATTATTTCAGTGAGGAAAAAAATTTTAAATCTATTTCAGAAATTCTCGCACCAAAGTCTTTTCTACGGATGTTGCTCGGACAGACACCTTTGATGAGGATGTTTCAAATTATAGGCCGTTGATTTCGATTATACGTGCTTGACACAGGTTGGAGTACGATGAATTTGTTAGGGATTTTGCAAAGCATCTCGTGGTACAATTCAGTGACCGGGTGGACACATACGTCACTGCAGCAATGCAGGCGAGTCTGCAACTGTTACTTGCTGTGATAACTATGAGCTTGTTGCAAAGTGCAGTTTGCCTTTTATGCTGAATGGTCTGTAGATACAAACTTTTGACATGAGATTCTTTTTCACGTTCTCAAATGTTCCACTGCATGATCAAACGGTGGAGCATGTGAAATACTTGGTCACTTAAAGCTTCTTGCTGGGATATTGTGTTACTGCTCAGTTAAGACACAATATTGGAAAATGAGGAGAAGTTTTGAAATTTTGCAGGCTTTGGAAAGTCCGTGGCCTTTGATTCAGGCAAACGCCGCATACTTAGCTGGCTGCTTGCTTTCTGAATTAAGCGACTCGAGACCGCTGGCTCTCTACCTACCTCAGGTATCTTCTTTTCTTGTACCGTGCTGTATGTATGAGAAACCTGGAGCTAGTAATATTTTTTTCTAATAAAAGTACACGTGCAATGAGAAATCAATTTGCATCCATCGTATCAAACTTGCAGATCTGTCTCTCTATGTTTTCGAAAGTCTTTCAGGAATTGATGCTTGTACATTTTTATAGCTAAACTTCTAACTTGGAGTAATTCAATATGTATACTAATAATATTATATTCCAACTTGACATCCTACCGCTGCTGCAAAGGATGAGTTGTTTTCTTTTCAAGATTTGTTTGCATGCAAGGCCATAGAAATACGCTATGTTTGTGAGCAATAGAAGGCCACAAAATCTAGGAAGGGTTGGTGATTGCCAGCCCCTCTTTGCAAGAGTTTTCACCACAAGCATTATAGGAACATAATGCACACTTTTAATAGAAACAAGGGATAATTTCATGGATACCCCTGAAGTTTGCAATATGTACATAGATACCCCTGCTTTTTCAGAAATCACACCTATACCCTTGGACCAAAATTTTCAGGCGTCGGTTTTGTTGTGCATGCCACTTCCCTTCTTCCTTTGTGCGCACGTTGCTTCTTTTTTGTTTCATTACATTCCCTTCTTCAACATTGGTCACAAAGAAAGTACAACTACAACTAATAAATGCCTAAAAAATTTGGTCCAAGGGTATTTGTGTGATTTCTGAAAAAGCAGGGGTATCTATGTACATATTGCAAAGTTCAGGGGTATCCATGAAATTTTCCCTAGAAACAATATCAAGTGTATCAAGTGTCTAGAAGGGTCTAGTAGAGTGTAATATCTGTATAGGAAAACCCCAACATCTGTGGTTTCAAAGCTCAGGAGATTTTTAATTCTCAGCAGAATTACTTTTTCTTCTCTCCGCCCCTTTTGTAGGAGAGAAAAATCCCCCTTTCCTAAAGTGGTTTGATGTTGCTTTTCTTTTCTTTCCTCAGTTTCTAAACTTTCTGATTTTTCCATGAAAGAACAACTTAACACCATATTAGGCAAATTGGGAAAAATGGAGGGACCATTTTGTACTCCACCTTAATGTTACATACAGTAAATGTAGGCATAGCTATAGCTCAAAGCTGTAATTCTTTGAAATTCTTGGAGGCAATCACTGAGACTTCACTATTGTACATAAAAGTACATTTTTGTTTATTTGTAGTATGCTAAATTTTGTATAATGAAAAAAATAGTGAAAGTCCCAGAATGTACCGTTTTCCCCAATTCACCTCATATGGTGTTACTTGAGAAATTCTGTTTTCCTTCCTGTTTGAAACTCCTTACTGGAATTAGGGAACTAATATTGACCATGAATTTGGTTGGAACAGGTCACAGGAGCACTAGTGCGAATGACTGCCTCAGCTCCCAGTGCTGTGGTTCGAGCCAAGTCTGCTTTGGCTCTCAGTCTCTTGCTCGACGAAATGGAGCCTTCAACCTTCTGATCCCTTCATTTTCTCAAATACAATGTTTTTACTTTTTTGCATTGTCCAGAGTATTCATACAGTATGTCTATAGAACAGTATGTATGTGTATATTGTGGACATCAAGGTTGTAGATTGAACAAGGAATTGGGTTAAATTTTATCAAAACAAGCAGCTGCACTACAAGAGGCTCTATTTTATAGCACTTTGGTTTGCTTTTTGAGAGAGGTTCTTATTCAAACTTTCTCAAGGTAGCTTCTCTCAATGCAAATCCAACAATCCAAGTTTAGAGAAAGTATATATATACATATATTTACTTTGGTCTTACTTTTTGCAAATTGACCTTCAGAGTCTACAAAAGAAGCAAAGTATGAGGGCTGTAACTTTTACATTTGTTAGGTTTCACATGTATTGTGTTTGAGAATCTTTCTTGACTGTCAAATTGTTATTTGTAATTATTGGAATTTCATCTATCTTAGAGAAGCTTAATTCATAAACGCCAAGGCATACGTTTTTTTTTCCAATGGATAACAAAAACATACTTTTTAGGATGGAAAAAAAGCTGTTTCTCATCTAATTTTTTTTAGAAATGATCACAAAGACATGGTCTATTGTAGAAAGCAAAAAACAACTTCATTGAATGCAGTCAAATTTTTAGGTAACCTAAATTGTAAAAAGATTCACAAACCTAGTGTTAGGTCTCATGTTGTCCTTGTAATTTTCATGAGGGTAGCATGCACTATTGACTTTTGCAACTTTTGAAAATGGTATTGTAATGCGTGGGCACTTGTCACACCACTATTGTGTAAGTATAATGCTATTATAGAGGGGCAATTACATTGACCAGTCAATGCTCAAGGATTAAAAATGCTCACTCAAGTCAAAATGAGTTGTCAAGTGTTTTTTTTAGCATAAGTCTCTTTACAATATTAGTAGAATTTATTTTTAAACATATACAGAGTATGAGAAGAATCTTGCCCAGGTTAATATATGATACAATAGTCAAATCTAACATTTGTGGAATTTTAATTGCTCAACCTATGATGCTAAAACACCATAAACTAACAAAGATTTAATAATCATATGAGTTGCTCATTGCATTACTCAATAAGTCGAAACACTTTGTAATTATTAGCAAGGGCTTAGGATAAAAGTTACAAAAACAAATTAAAGATATCTTTTGTTAAAAAAATTTTACTAACATTCAAGGTGAGAAACTGGCCACTTGTTTGTTGGTTTATGGTGACTAGCACTACAAGAAAAAGAGGATTTTGGAAAGCAAGATTGTTGGGTAGAACCCATTGCATGTAAATGGCACAAAAGTGCTCATTTTCATACCATATTAGTATAATGAAGATGATTTTAAATGTTCTCAAAGATGGTAAGAATGATCTTGGGAAGTACAACAATCAAGTGAAGAATTGAGTGGAAAATTTAATAAAGCAAGTGATAGCATAAAAGACAAGTGTTGAGAGTACAAGAAAATCCTACATTTCAAACCCAAATTTTATTGAGTTTTTGCAATAATGTTTTATGTTCTTCAAATCACAAAAAAATTATGCTACAATTTATTGTCTATTGAAAAACCAACCAGATATAATATACCAAGCCTACTTGCCAAGCACATTACAAATGCTCTTACCAAAGCAATTTTTTCTAAAAATAAAAAGTAAAATAGAAGGTATTAAATAGCCAAAAAGAATTGAGTGCAAATTTTACCAATTGACTAAGCAAGTGCTTTTAAACACTTTGCAAACAATAACCTATGCCCATGTTGACACCTAAATCATGCACGGTGCCATATCTCACTCAAAAATTGTTCAATTTCACGTTATTTTGGGAGGAATGCAAGCTATTCAATATGAGCACATACACCCTTCTTTTTGCGATCTTATCTCAAGTATTTACTCAAGAAATGCTTGCCCGCACATCCAAAAAGCCCAAAGTGGGCTTCATGATCCTTTAGGGGATAAATAGGCCTAAGAGACGAATATTCCTTGTGAATACAATAGTGCCTCCCTAAGATGAACCTTTATAAGGAAATACGCTTGACTAAGATGAAGTAGATGACTGTCCCTGGTGATTGGGGAGCTACAAAAACTTGTTTAGATACAATGAATGTTTTCCTTACATGAAAGGAATATGCTGTCCGGATACCTTCATCGTATCCAGGCACTACTGTAACAGGAAGAGATTTCTTGGAGCTGCTCTGTACCCAACATTTGTAACAGACTCAACAAAACAATTAATTCCATTAAAATACATTACCAATTGCGCATCCGTATAAATCCATGTCAACAAAAACATGCACAATGCAAGAGATGCAGTAACGAGGTACACATTCAGACATGACACACGGCACTGTATCTTACAACAAAGCCCTGCAGTTGCTTCACACAACAAATCTAACCTTTCTTCTGCATATCTGGATTCAAAAAGGATCCATACTTGCTCGCCACACTCTTCCTCCAAGCACACAACTCCAGACAGCTTCACAACCACAACAATTGTAGATTAATGACTTTGGGGATATTGAGTTAGCTTTCCTCATCCAACCACACGAAACAAAGCTTGCAATAATGTGCAAGAGGAGCCAACACAACACAGCAACGTAAGACTAATATTATAGCCAGTTAAAACATCCATCAAAGGAACAGTTCATCTACAACGCCTAACAAATTTCTTCCAAAGGAATCGAAGACAGATCAGAAACATGAAAATACCTGCGTAGTAATAAAAATATCAGTTAACTCTTGGTGGTAAGGTACGAATGAGGAAACTGGCAACTTTGCAACACAGCTAGCTTGTCAATGCCTAAAATTCCTTGTCAGAACATCCTGTACACAACGTACACAATTGCTTGTCAAGAGTCACAATCAAACCATGACTGAAAGTGCGGTGGTAACAATAAGAAGCTATTGCCGCCTCATCTAATAGAGCTCTATTGCACTCCATGACTACATATAAGCACAATCTTTGCATCAATTTAACTTCCGGATCGTTAATTGGCATATAAACCGAGATCTACACTTCGGGAGCACCTTTTAGAGCTAGAAACCTCAGAGTATTGACACGGAAACAATAAAAGTTGCATGTTTTTTTTCACCAGTGCTAGCATACAAAGCAGGGGTCAAGCACATTCTCAAGCGTTTCACCTCCGCCATTCCGAACCAACAAGAATTTCCTAATCCTGCCCTAAGATCTATTGGTCGAGTTTCAGGTTTAGCTATAGATCTGGTGTTCTATGGCTCCAGTGTACATCCTTAGTACATAAATCACTTTGATCACATCATTAACAACACGTTTTACATACCCGCTCTTTTAGTCTTATTTTCTAGGGAAAGTTTCATGGATACCCCTGAAGTTTACAATATTTACACACATACCCTGCCTTTTCAGAAATTACAGAAACACCCTTGAACCATAATTCTCAGGCATTCATTTGTTGGTGAATGTACTTCCCTCATGACCGATGTTGAGAAGGGAATCTAATGAAACAAAAAAGAAGCAACGTGAACTCACAAAGGAAGAAGAAGGAAGGTAACACGCACAACAAAACAAGCGCCTGAAAATTTTGATCCAAGGGTATTTTTGTTGTTTCTGAAAAAGCAGAGGTATCCATGTAAGCATTACAAACTTCAGGGATATCCATGAAAACTTCCCTATTTCGTTTGATCATATTTTCTATGCTACCCTTCAAAAACCAGTTTTAAACAATACCAATTCGGTAACCTTGTACTCCAAGCCCATCCTGATACATAACCGAATGTCAACACCACAAAGGCACCAATGACAAGAAGGTTTGTTCAGTACAACACCCTTAAAGATAGCAACACCCATAACCATCACTGTACCCATAACCATCACTGTATCCATAACCATCACCTCTTGGAAAATCTGTGGAAATGAATAGATATAATTACAAGGATGTACAACATGTGAACATGAAACCTTATTGTTGGTATTAGGTGCAATTACAGTTGGCTCTTTCAAAATTCACAACTTATTCTCACAGTATCCAAATAATACATTCAACCGTGCAAACTCATCATTTATTTCTTGCTAATAGGATCCTATAATTTGCTAGATGTTAATTAATAATCATCATGTTCAAAACCCTTAATTTGACGGTTATGGGTGCTGCTACCTTACCACTACACCAAATAGTGCATTTAGGTTGCCCCCAACTAATGATTGACCATGATTGGATTTCACATGATTTACAACTTGAACTTTGTTAATTTATTTTTTGACAGCTTTGTAGTGGTTGCAAGACCCTTTAAAATTTGTTTTTCCTGCAGTAATTAGTGATGAAATCATTTTTACAGCAGTATAAGTGTAAGATATGAGAATTAGTGTGGGGCAACCTAAATGCACTATTTGGTGGTACTACAAAGGTTACCCTATCGTAACTCGTGTCCTACAAAAAAGGCTACACAAAATAGCGTTACTGAGAACAGGAAACCACAGAAACCCTAAACGGGGAAGGAAACATGCAAGTGAAAATCGAACTCACGAGTAGGAAGAATGGGCTTAATAACGGGACGAATGCGCAAAGCCTTCACCAATTGCAACACCTCGTCATTCCCCGTCGCAACGAACATGCGCAACACGTACTCGGTGAGCTTACCGGCAGCCAAAACTTTCTACACCACAGAAGCAAAGCAAAGCAAAACAAAACAAAATCAGCATTATATTACGTGCACATCAACCCTAAAAAGAGTTCCTTTCATGAAATTTCAGTATTGAAAACCCTAACTGGAAGCTTATCACAAACCCTACTCACTCAGCTCCTTAGGGTTTGCTGTGATTTGTTAGGGTTCGTGGAGGGGGAGAAGCGGGACCTGGAAGAGGTGGAGGACGAGGTGGTCGGGAACGGAGGAGAGGTCGGAGAAGCGGTGGATGTGGAGAACGGCAGTGACGAGAGTCAAGTGCACAAGGGACGGCGGGGGCGACATGCAGAAGATGGAGAGAGGCAGGAGGGGTGGTATAAAAAAGAAGGCAGGGGAGAGAGAGCGAGAAACAGAGCGGGAGGAGAGGAGGAATGGATTGCGGAAACGGCGTGTGTGCGGGGGAGTTTCTGTTGTGGATTGTCGAGGTAAGTTGAAAGATGCGTGTGGACAGCAGTGTGAGCTTATGAAGAAAAAGCTGTAGCCTGAGGAGAGGTCGAGGAGAAGCCGGAGTGCAAGCAAAACGGCCTTCTCGTTGTCGTCCTCTCGCAACAACAGAGCTGCAGAGCTGCAGAGCAACGCTGCAAGAGTGGCGTGTCTGCGACATGAAGGGCCTCGTCGAGACTCGAGACTGGGCTGGGGCGAGGAAGGGGAAGCTCGATGATGGATGATTTTCATTCACCCTTAATCGCCCAAGGGGAACGTTTTTCGTCCCCCGCTAGCAAAAAAACAATCTTGGGAAAATTTCATGGATACCGTACCCCTAAAGTTTGCAATATTTACATAATTACATAAACACTCCTGCTTTTTCAGAATTTACACAAAGACCTTTGGACCAAAAAAATTCAAGTGTGTGTTTTGTTGTGCATGTCACTTCTTTCTTCCTTTGTGCGTTCACGTTGCTTCTTTTTTTGTTTCCTTACATTCCCTTCTTCAACATTTGTTGTGAAGGAAGTACAAGCACAACCAAAGAAAAATGCCTAAAAATTACGGTCCAAGGGTACTAGTGTAATTCTGAAAAAGTAGGGGTTCTATATAAACATTGCAAACTTCAAGGATATCCATGAATTTTTCCCTTAAAAAGTCTTCTACACGATGGGAGAAAGTTGTTTTTCTTCTGATTTTTTTAGAAGTGATTATAAACACAAGATCCATCATTGAAGACAAATAAAATAATCTCAATAATTGCCCTTATATTTTTAGGTGACCCAAATTGTGAGAAGATTCACAGCAAAGGTCTTAGATCTTATGTTGTCCTTGCAATTTTCATGAGGGGACCATGCAATGTTGACTATTGCAACTTTAGAAAACAATATTATAATGGGTAGGCACCTACCAACCACTATAGACCACTATAGAAGAGTAGGCATGATCACCCATCCAATGTCCAAGAGTTAAACTTGCGCTCTAAGGACATCCCCAATCCAGCCAGGAGAGAAGCTCGGGAAACTTTGTCAAACCGTGTCTAACTCCGGCTGAGTTATAGTGCAGGGGCATTTCCTAGTCTAGCAGCCCCCAATGCACACAGATTTTTGACCCATTGTAAACACAATTTTTTTATTGTTCATGCCTTTTTTAAGTGCTTATGTGAAGAGATTCATGTCAAAAATATGAAATTGCCTGAAATAGCGTCAGAGTCAAAGAATCAAACAGTTTGGA
The DNA here is from genome assembly GCA_963920765.1 of Ulota crispa. Taxonomy (NCBI): domain Eukaryota; kingdom Viridiplantae; phylum Streptophyta; class Bryopsida; order Orthotrichales; family Orthotrichaceae; genus Ulota; species Ulota crispa. The sequence continues at coordinate 5,610,593 of OY987244.1, forward strand.
ATGGTATACAAGACTCTCCAAATAGTGAAAATATGTAGAGGAGGGGCTCTTATGTGGGGAGTCCTGAAAAATGCAATTGCCATTAACAATTGCATTGGAACCCATGTTTTTGCTCGTCCTGTTGAACACATCGCACAAGCTTTTGCCTGCCTTTGTTACGGCTAGATTGAGGATGCTCTAAAGCTCACATTTTAGTCTCACTTGCTACCATTGATGTGTTTAAGATATTTGATAGACACCCACTTCATTGAAGAATATTTTTTGGTTTTTTATGAAGCTAGGAAGGATTAGGTTTTCATAATATTTCAAACATTTGGGATTTATTTTGTTAGCCTACCCTATTACTACTAGAAAAAGGAAAATTTGCAAACAACTACAATAAAAAGATAGAAATTTGAGTCCTTTTTTGACTTGAAAAGGTTGTATGCAATGTGTATGTTATCCAAGACTTAAATGTTCTCCAACAAGTTTCAAAATTTTGGTAGAGATTTTGTTGAATTGAGAGCATCTCTAGCATTACCTTTACAAGGTATGACACACGTCATTCCTCAAAGTTCTCTCATGGCACTTCATCACAAAGTGTCAAAGCAACGATCCTTCAAAACAATGTTCATATCAAGTTTAGTGAGCGATATCCTATATACCCCTCAATGAATGGTCAAATGACTCTTTAAGGGACAGGCTTAAAGTGCCAAGGTCACATTTCAAGTGCAAGGATGGAGAACAAGAATTTTGAGAGCCAATTAATAAAAGATGTTATCTCTTGAAGTATTAACCCTTTAGCACCCTTGTCCCTACACAACAACTCCACAGTGCTCTATAGTGGTGTGGCAAGTGCCCACCTGTTATAATATTGATTCTAAAAGTTGCAAAAGCCAACAATGCATGTTGACCTCATGAAGGTTGCAAGAAGAGTATTATGGGACCTAACACCTTCTCTATAAGTCTTCTTACAATTTGGGTCACCCAAACAAATCAAGATTTTTTTTTCTAACATTTAACCCTTAAAGGATTGATGGATGACCGTGCCTAAACCAAGGCGCAGCCCATGGGAAATTCACTATTCAGTCCCTCTATAGTAGTGTGACATGTGCCATAAGGCCAATATTCTCCCCAAAAGTGCAAAAGTCAATAGTGCCCTCACGAAAATTGTAGGAAGGGTAGCACAAGGGCAACACAAGACATCTACATCTCTTCACAAATTGAAGTTTAAACAAATATGGGGGCATGCAAAGCAACAGTTTTTGACATTTAGAGATTGAGCACATCTCCTTGATTACTTTCAGAAGAAAAAGAAATTCAAAAAAACTTTTTTTTCCATCCTTTGGGTGCTTCTTAGGCATTGAAAGGACAATTTTCGTCCTCATGGACATTTAGGGGTTAAACACTAGATTCAAAGTCCACAAACTCGATTTGAATCAATGTATTTATATCCCTCACAAATTATCCTCACCTGAGAGGACACGTTGCATTTTATTATTCATCTACTGTCCCAAAAAAACCCTGAAACAAATATGAGTGCGCTTTTTGCCTTCCATACTGCACCATGTATCTATGAACACATCTAAAAGAGTTCAGATGAAAAACAGCTTTTTTACTGTCCTACTGAGTGTTTTTTTGCTAACCAGCGAACAAAACCCATCCGCCTAGTCGTTTAGGGCTCGAAGCACTTTTATGAACACGCACTCGCAATTACAGTATGCAAGTTCAGTGCAAGACGATGACGACAACGCTCAACTGGACTTACCTACAATTCAATACAAATTGCTATAAGTTGCTTCAAAGATTAAGATGTCACATAAAATAAGTTGATTTAGGATTGTACTGTGCTGTAAAACCCCAGAAGGTACAAGAGCATACAAACATCAAACCAAAGAGATTACTTTAAGAATCTCTCGCCATGAGAGGAAATATTGATTCAAAAATGTCCATACGCGGACCTCACTAATTCCACAAAAACAAAGGTACGGGAGAGAATTGCTGGACGTATAAACAGGATTACGGCTAGCCACACTACAAACACTTAGTGCAGCACATCAAAAATAATTCAACCAGCTTTAAATAACCAAAAAACATATAATAAGAAAAACATACTTTCAAAAAACCTGAGAGATTAACCAAGAAACTACGACTGCACGGAATTGTTACCGACCTACATACAATAAGCAGAAAAAAGTGCAAAAGGCCTACACAACGTACAGCATATGTACTTACTACAGAATTCAAGAAAAAAAAAATGTCCAGATATCAAAATCAAATCCCCTCCAAAACTTTTGCACCGTTCAGGTGTTTGCAGAAACCACTCTATTGTTTCAGTCTTTAATAGGACCAATATAAGTCCAGAGAAATCCCCAGACATCCAGCATTTTAAACAAACAACTAAAAGAACAACCAGTGCGTACCCCCAGATAACTACGACCAAAAAGATTTTTTTTAATAAAATTGTATAAAATCATAAAGAAGACTAAAGCCTGTCATCCAGTAACAGCATTAACATCATGCAACTTTAAGAACTGGACTGCAGTTGTTCAATTTCATTTGCGGAATCCTTTATCCCACTAAAACCTGGAAATGTTCCAGGAAAAATGCAATATAAGTAAAAGAATCTACAAACGGTTTGATAAAGCAGATCAAAAATCAAAATTTAAAAAATTTAAAAAGAAGACGAGAATAAAGTAAAAACCTACGTTGTTGAAATGTCAGAATCACTATCACTTCTGGATTTCTCCTCGTCAGTTGCAAACTCACTCTCAGACCCTACAGCAGGCAACCTCGACGTATAAATGTGTCCCATTTTGGTACGCTTGGTTTCCAAATACCGGCGGTTCTCCTTGGTTACTGGTGAAAATATGGACCTTCGATCGTTGATACGAACCCCCAGCTCCTTCAAAGCCTTCACTTTGGCTGGGTTGTTGCTTAGCAATGTGATGGTCTTTGTGCCCAAGTCTTGTAAAATCTGCTCACACAAAGCACAAATTGCAAAACAAGCTTAAGTTATCTTACCAAAACAGAGAACTTTACCCAAAGCTGGCACAAGTAACTAGCCAATATCTAGTCAAAAAAGTGTGCTCAAACTGGGAACTGAAATCATTCAACATAAAAAGAAATTTGAGAGTAGTATACCTGAGCACTGATTCCATATTCTCGAGAATCAACAGGAAGTCCAAGCTGGAGATTTGCCTCTACAGTGTCTGAGCCAGCATCCTGCAGGTTGTAAGCTCTCATCTTATGCCCAAGCCCAATGCCTCGGCCTTCATGACCTCGCATGTAAACCACCACTCCTCTGCCCATTTTTTTGATGAAAGACAGAGAGTCAGAGAGTTGGCTGCCGCAATCACAACGAGTCGAGCGAAACACGTCACCGGTCAAACATTCTGAATGTATTCTCACGTACACTTCCAGCCCACTACTTATGTCGCCCTGCAGACACATGACAGTGAGTTTCATACACACAAAAAACTAATAAAATCAAAAAACGAATCTTTCATTGATAAATCAGATTCTAAGGATACTTGAAGACGATCTCAATAAATCAAACTGCAGTAAAATCTAGCAGTGTAAAGCAAGTAAAGAAGAACAAGCAAGGTACCTCCACAAGGGCAAGGTGTTCTAAGCCATCGTTGGAGACGTAGCTGTACACCTGAAACTCCCCATACTCCGTGGGGAGCCGTGCACACGCCGTGCGCTTCACCAGACCTCGTTTATTGATAGCCTCTTTGAATCTACAAGACGTGCAAACTCCATCAACAATTGCCAAGGTAATGCTCAAAAAAGAGAACAAGTTTTCTTTTTTCGTGGTTCAATAAAAGTATTTGAATCAGCAAAGAAAAAGTTCAAAAATATGCCTCAACTAGATCAGTTAACATATCTCACGCAATTTGTTTGGTTATGTGTCTTTATATAGCCTTTTGCATATTATTATATACATACCCATGGTTGCATCCTAAATGCTGCCATACGTTTCACTGCTGAACAATATCCAATACATTCGGAAACTGGCAACGTAATGTGATTTACATATCTTATGAAAATAAACAGGATGAGTTTATAATACAGCTTTCGAGACAAGGACATTACTTGACGAGTGCATCGATTGATATCAAAGGGAACCCATGCTGCTTTGCAAATTTCTTCAAACACAAGAGGCGAGCCATGGAACCATCTTCGTCATCGACAACCTCACATAAAACTCCTGCAGGAGGTAGGCCAGCTAGTTCGGTTAAATCTAGTGCTGCTTCAGTGTGCCCTCTCCTCTTCAACACCCCACCTGCAAAGAGAAACACAGAAACACCGCCTTTTGTTATCAATATCATCAAGAGAATCCACTGAAACAATTGACTCAGTTCAGGTTCACCACTTCTTACCTTCAATCACATAGAATTGATATAATCTTCACTACAAAGTCTCTTCAAACCTACCGACTTTTTGTTACTCACACGCGTTTTCCAATCGTCTAGTCAGGTAAGAATGCAAAGTGGTAACATTACGAGACCGTTAAAGGAGAAAGAAAAAACTGACCTTCACGGTATCTTAAGGGGAAGACATGGCCAGGTGCAACAAAATCTCCAGGACCCGAATCTGGTGACGCCAATGCTCTTATTGTCTGGCACCGATCCGCTGCTGACACACCAGTTGTGGTACCATGCTTTGCGTCCTATTTACAAAATTTTCAGTTAATTCAGCGATTTAATAAACAGCCATCTACAGAAACTGAATGGAAAAAAAAGCACAACTAGCTTGTCACTTGTAACTTTTCACAATCCATAAAATAATAAAAGCAGAGAATTTCTAGTAGTTGTTCAAATCGACTGTACACGTGATAATGCAAATCTTCAGGTTTAAAACACCAAAAAATCAACAGATTATAAACTCCTGTTCATCAATGAGAATTGGAGATGGCTAAACATACCACAGTCCAAGTGAAGGCAGTCTTCATAGACTCAGAATTCTCTCGTGTAGGCACCATTAATGGAAGACCAAGCCGGTCCAAGTCCTCGCCTTTCATGGAAACACAAACAATGCCAGTGCTGTGCCGCACCAAAAACGCCATCGATTGCGGAGTCACAAGCGAGCCTGCCATAATGAGGTCGCCTTCATTCTCTCTGTTCTCATCGTCCACGACCAACACAAACTGGAGACAAAACAAAACAGGAAAAGCAAAACGACAACGGTGAAAACTGGCAATCTTTGTGCATAAGGTAACGACACTCACAAGCGTGGGTGTCCCCAATCGATTTCTGTCATTATCAAGAACAAAAAATTGGTTTTAGGACACAAAATGATGGTTGTGGGTGACAAAGTGAGAGTTTTGGGTGATTGACATGATGGTTTAGAGTGCCCCATCTCACTATCTAAGAACTCCTCAAGTTAGTATTATGAGCGTATGAGCACACTAAACACCTCACTAAGAGTTGTTTTTAGCATTTCCTACTCACAACTACACAATTTCAGTGATTTTGGACTTCGAACAAAAAACTGTGACCACATGCTTACAATTAGAACTTTCAAATTGTCGCCAATATTTTTGGTTTCCTCTTCCTAACTTGACAATATTTTTTTCAAAGTTCATCAGTTGGTTTTCCTACTCCAAAATCCTTAGTTTCACGCTTATGGGTGTCAGTACCCTTACAGTCAATTTTTCAAAACACGTTTTTCATTGTAGTAAATAAGAAGACTTAGAGTTGCGAATGCAAAAACCCTACCTTGCCTTCCTTGATAGCTTCAACTGCTTCTTCAATCGTTGCAAACCCTTCTCCAAGTTTCTCCTCAGAATCCTCCTCAATATCAGGTCCTACACTTTCAAAACTCCCTGATTTCGTTAACGAGGGCTTCTTCTCTGCAGGGAGCTTTGTCGTGGCTAAATCGAGAGTCCCCGGGTCTTTGGAGTCAAGCCCTACCACAGCTGTATTGTTCGTGCTGCCAAATCGGACATGTGCACCGTTGGTGCTCTTGCAAGTTACAGAGGACCTAAAACTGCCACCTGCAGAATTCTGCGCTTTGTACACTTTGTGCACTTTGGGCGTCCTGTTGCGGAATCCTGACACGGACAAAGCTGCGAGCTCTTTCTCCACCCTCCCGCTTCTCAATTTGGCCCTGCTGTTGCTGCAAAACAAATCCCGCACAAAAAATCAGTTCCTCATTCCCCTTTTTCGTCGCTCGACAATCAACTCATTCACATGTCACTGCGATGTAAAAAGGTTGGTGATCAAACCATAAGGAAGAGATTGTGCGGCAGACTCCGGTTATCACACTGTGGCGCAAAGTGTGTTCGCTTGCTAACAAGAGACAACAATTGGCACCGTCTGCCCTAAACCCTAAACCCTATTGAAATAGAGGACACACACGTGCGCAAAGACGGAAACTGTAAAGAACAAACGGACGAGTGGAAACAAAGTTACCGTGAAGGAGAAGCAGTAGTGGTGCTGCCGCTGCTGCTGACGACGGAAGACGAGTGGAGCGGGAGAGAAGTGCGCCATTCGTGCACCAAATCGGTAGAGAACAACGACATGACGTGCAATTCAAACAACGAGTACCAAAGGAAGTATCAACCAACCAACCAACAATACGTTAACGGAAGAGAAACGAGGGAGAGGGAGAGAGGACGAGGGGGGTGAGAGAGAGAGAGAGAGGGGAGTGACATCCAGAGGCAACGCAATTGGGGACCGAGCAAGAGAGAGCGAGATTGGTTAGCGAAGTGGTTGGTTAAGGGACGGAGGCAGGAGAGACGGGCAGGCGGCAACAGGTGGTTGGTTGCAAAGGGGAGGGGGGGCGTTTACTTTCGCTTTTGGGTAACTCCAAAGGGACCAGAGGAACCTGAAATGCAGCTGCTGGTGGGCGATGGCGGTGAAGGGGTTGCGAGAGATCGGATGCCCTTATCCGACGGTGCATGAATAGATGCAAACAACAAGAGCATCACCTAATCTTATAACTTACTACAGGAGGAGCGCAAGGAGACAGCGAGAGAGGTCCGAGATAGAGTTAGCTAAGCTAGAGAAGAGTGCGCAAGAGGAGAGAAAAGAGAGAGAGGAATGAGAATCACGACTGGTGACGACGACGAAGGTGCAGACGAAGATGGTGGTGATGAGGGGAGTGAAGGGGCGACGGGTGTTGGTGAGGACTGTAGAGCCGCCTGATGTGGTGGCAGAGGCAGCAACGCCGAAGAATACCCGCCACATAAGAAGATGTGAGGCATATGAGAGTGAGGGAGGGAGGCCGCCCTTTCTGGGTCTGGTTGTCTGTCTCTTTCTCTCTCGCTCTCTCGCTCTGGTTCTCGGCTTCTCGTGCGCGCGCGCGCTCTCGTTCGATGGGTCAATCTGTGGCGCTTTTCTGGCGTTGGCCGTGGATGACGTCTGTCGCTCTGTTGCATGCAGCCGGATGAGACTCATCCGCTGGCCCACACGACCCTCATGGCCTCGTCCTCGAACCTCCGCCCTCCGGTTCTTGACAACGCCAACAGCCGAATCTACAACAAATCTAGATCCGGTGAATCCCACCCAAAAAAGAAGCAAACGAGCCTCTCGCCTATTTTTAATCAGTGCCTATTTTTATTCTGGTACTAGTTTACTCACCCGTTGTATTAACAAGTTGAGCCTTGTGATCCCTATCCTTGTGCCCCCTATTCTTATGCCTCCTATTCTCATGCCCCTTATCCTCGTGCCCATTATCCTTATGCTCCCTATCCCCATGCCCCTTAAATGTCCTCATGCCCCCCATGCCTTGTAAGTAACCCCGTGCCCTTAATGTCCATGCCCCCCATCCCCACAATTTGGTTACAAAACCCCATGCACTCACATCCCATAATTCAGTTGCAAAACCTCATGCACTTACATCCTCATAATTTGATTACAGATTTGTTGTCCTTAGTTATGGAATTGTGAGGGACTACCACTAGGGACACTTTTGAGGTGCATTCTACTATATCTGTAATATAATATAGATGTTTGCAAAATTTAGGGAAATAGCAGCAGTTGGTACTTGTTATTGCTAAGCATTCATTATTATTAGATCAAATTTACAATTTTGAAAACTCCTTGAACCCACTTGAATTTTTGTAAAATTTAAAGTTGCTTCAATGTAGCAAATATTTCAAATCATTTAGTAATAGTAATACAAAGAATGAAGTCACCAAAGTCCAAAGCTCCCCAAAATCACAAAATTATGAAAAGTAAGGAATTGTGAAGCAAAGTGAAGTAATAAAATTGTGACCTCCTTGATATCACCTTGTGCACCCTCTCTTATATCACCTCAATTTCAAAAATTATTTCCTCATTTTCTATAATATCATATAGATTGGAGATGCAATATTACAAAAATCATTGTGATTTTAATAGTATGATAATTGATTTGGTACATTGCACATGCTAGTTTTCTTTTACACTAACGATGAAACAACTTTAATTTATTTACAAACAAGGATAAAAAGAAAACCAAACGTTATTTTATTTTATTTTTACTTTCACAGTTGCATTTTTATTTACACCAAACTGAAGATAGTGTCTTTAAATTTAAACATGGATAACAGAACTCCTAGATTTTCTTTCTCGGAAGTCTAAGCTTTTACTTTTTAAGGGTTTTCACCCAAGGTTTACAAGTTGGCTACACATGTTGTGTGTACTCAGCCAAAATAGTTTTGATCATGATAAAAGATTGAAATTGAAAAAAAACACACACATTGAGGTTGTTTTGACTCCTTTGCCTTGGAAAGTTGTTTTATTTTCTCTTATGATTCTAACAACTCATTATTAGAGTGAATGATTCTATAGAAGACAAACTTTATATAAATCCTGTTTTAGAAATGAACTATACAAGATACTGTATTATACACTCTACGTTGGAATTGTAATTGCCCCACGCACATGGCTCTTCCCCTGTATTATAGGGAGCCCTTTTCGGGGCTGAGGACCCATACGTGAGTGAGAGCTCTCTCACATATGGGTCCTTGGCCGCCAAAAGGGCTCCCTATAATACAAGGTGAGGATCCATGTGCGTGGTGCAAATATGTTTGACAACGTTTGAGATTTTACTACATGTGTTGACAATTCATCATGAAAAAGTAGGTGAAATTGATATGTACAAACTAGATTGGAAATTTTAACAAATTTTTTAAATACTAGTTAATTGAGAAATCAAAAATAAACTATCCAATTTTAATTTAGTGTAGCAATGTTTATCTTACTTGAAATCATCATTATCCACATGGAATGTTTTAAAAATCCAATTATAATGCTAAATTAATACAATAAAGATGGCTTTGCATTTGTAGAATTACAAACCTAATTACATCATGCTTGAAAACAATGAAAAATACAATGCTTGTACATAGCTAAATCATTTCTTTTCATTGGATTTACAAAGGATTTGAGAACACAAGACAATATTAAAAAACATCCGTTATTGTGTATTATCTTGTAAGTTTTGGCTTCAAACAAAATCATAAAAAGATCCCACTAATTCATATTTGTGAGCTTTGATATTTGCACTCAAAGTTTCAAAGTTTTGTTTTGCTAAAAACATGCATTATAGCTTAATAAAGCTTCATTAGAAACTACATACCAAGCTAGAGGAATCCCTCATTTTATTTTATCCCTTAAATTTGAGTTTTGATTACTTTTTCAATTAAAATGCTCAAAACTTTTGAATGGTTCCATTCTAAAATTATGCTTTTTTTTGCCATTTTTTTCTTTTTGATGCCAATATCATTTGGATTGCACTACCAAGCTTGCAGTCCTTGCTAAGTGCAATTTTCACCTACTACTCCAATGAATAAGCAATGCTTATCAACTTCCACCAACTTCTTTGTGGTTTTGGGCCTCTTTGCAAAACTTGGAGCTAACCTAATTCATGCAAGAGTCTCGTGGATTTGGAATGGATATATATAGTATATTGGAATAAATTGGAGGTGATTTTGTAATGATTATGGAAGTTTTGTACTTGTGTTTTAGGAAAATCTTTAGGTTCAATTTATTATCATTTCTCTTTGATTAATTCACCTCAAATTGTAATATTCTTTGTCTCCCTTTCTCAACTTTGAAGACAACTAATTTAAAACTCGGTGAGAAACTTAATTGTGTGAAAATAATCTAATTGAAAATTGCATCTTTTTGGCTAGATTAAGAAATTAGTCATTGAGATAGGTGAATAAGGTGGTACTTCAAATAAATTTTCAGAATCAATCACTCGTAACATGTACACAGATTGAGTCAATGTTTTTTTATAAAAGTTTTTACTTTTATTGTTCAAGTGTTAAGAATACAAAGCAAATTAAGATAGTTAATACCAATATGAGGTAAAATTTTGAAACAAACACAGCAATTTACCAAAACCTTCTCAATTATTAATAAAATTCTCACAAAGTTCTTTAAATTTTGAAAAACATAAATAGTTGTTGGTTGACACATACTTTTCATATTGGTATACAGTAATTTTGCTTCAAAGTATTTGGCATCAATCACATCAACATTGTGAAATTCTTGTCAAGTTGTTTACATACATTGCAGTAAAGTTGTAAATTTGTTAGCATTTTTTGCAATTTCTACCTTGTTGATTTCAATTTTGATCTCCTACTTTAACATAACATAGTACAGTTTTGCATAAGCTTTGTGTCCTTGTATGATTATGAGTAAGCTAGTTGTTGTGCTTATTAAACACAAGTTGTCAAATTACCAAGTATCAACTAGGAAATAGTTGTGTTTTGGATGATTGGTGCCATAAAGGCCATTGTACAAAACCTATCAAAAGTTGAAAATAAATCAAGCTCTTTACAAAGAGTTACAAATGCAATAATGATTAATTCAAGAATGAATGGATGCTTACATGTAGGGATTCTTTACACTATGAATCAAGGCTATGTTGGAACTCAAGTAGGTTCCTATCCTTGCTTTTATTTATGGAATTTTAAAATCACCCTGTCAGCTTTTACACTAAGAACTGTGACCAGTATGTTTAGAGGTCTTTTGTTACTCAAAAGACAAGGCTATAAACAAGGTTCCAAAGTCCAAGATTCGAATCCACTAAGAATAGAAGATCAATTGTTTGCATTAGAGCAATAGTCAAATTACATAGATATACATTTGTTTTGATTGCAACAATGATTTTGGAATAATCATTGATGCATGATGAAACTAAACATCAACTAAGTTGGATTCTCATTTACCAATTTCAAAAACTCCAATTATGACCCCAACTTTTTGGCCTCAATTTTTTTTTGACATGAAAGAAAATATCCCCCCCTTTTTACCATTATATACCATTATATAACAAGAGTTGACTATTTTTTTGAACGCTAACAAAATTCCTACCTTTGCTTCTCATTGATCCTTAAAAAGTGGTCCCTAAGCCGTTGCATTGGGAGTCAAGTGGATTCACCCAAAAAAGAAGGCCAATCCTTGAACGCAAAGCCACTATCAAGTCTCATTAAAATACAATTTTTTGTATAAAATTTATTCTCATAAAGACAATCAAAATCATAGGATGCAATCAAAATATCTAAGACTCTACTAGGCCTCTTTCTCTACTCCTCCTTTTCCAACCTAGGTTGTAAGACATATAGTGCATGACTGTTATAATCAACTACTATTATCGCAATAAGTAATATTAAAACACAACACATACACCCATCAGCTCAATAGCATTTGCACCAACAAGAAAAAGGAAACCTAGGCTTCATTCTAGTGACCTTAGATTAACTTTCTTCTTATGGGGTAGTGACTAGTCACTCATATTTGGGAGTTGTTGGTTGTAAGTGTCATACACCATAGTTTCAACCTTCTTGCCTCAATCCCTATCACTTAGGCATAAAAAAAAGATGATTTTTTTTTGTTGTTTCCTTTATTTGCGTGGGTTATTGAGTATGTTCTTGGGAGCATGAACACTAAAACATGTGCTAAAATGTTTGATACCAACGGTCTCAAATTAAATTTGGTTGGCCTACACTCATAAAGTAAATTGAGCCTTAACCCTTAAAGGACTAAGCGTGCCGTTGTGACCAGTACAATACAAGGTATTTCTTTTGTATTTGGAATGGATCCACACCTCTACTACATTTGATATCAACAAAGAAGTTGGAGAATAGATCAAAGCAGTTCTAGTGAGCAACTTGAGATCCCAAATTGAAATTTCTTATTGGTAGCAAATATTGATTATATGGCAGCATATATACTATGCCCTATGGTCCTTCAAGGGTTAAGGTAGTTTGCTCAAAAAGCGACCCTTGTTTGTAGAGCCTCCCATAGGGGGCCAGGAATGGTAATGCAGTGGTCCTTGAATGGATCTCTATAAGTCATTAAAAACAAAAGTGTATTCTATTGCAAGAGCCAATCCTCCTTATTGATTTCACTTCATCCTTTCATAGTTGCAAGAGGGACGGTTTATGGGAGACCTAGAATCACAATAGGTGCCTATTACAAAAAACTTTGACAATGCATCAAAAAGTCACTTTGACAATGCATCAAAAATTCAAAATGCTTTGAAAAATATGAAGAAATTGAGTTACATTTCACATCCATTTCTCTTTATCTCGAAATTAAACAAAACATCTCCATGTCTTGAAAAGCCCATGAAAACATCAGACCAGCTCTTACAAGGTCTCTTTTTGAGCAGACTAAACTTTACTTACTGTTTGACTTTGAAGTTGGGTTCCCTGGGGGCGGTGAGGTGGCCAAGGGGAATGTGTGGGAGCAAGCCTTGAGGAGCAAGGGGCGAGGGCACGAGGTGACGCTGGCCACGCTATAGCGAGACTGCGCCTGGGTCAAAGGCAAAGCGCAGGGTCGCAGCCATCGTGTGTTTCGCTGCGAGGCGGCCGCGGCAGTGCATGCCTGGCGCATGCTCCAGTTGACGCTGGCAGCTCCCTGAAGCAAAACGCTGTGCTGACATGGGATGCGTGGGATGCGACTGTACTGTACTCTTTTCCCTTGACATGTATTACAGACACTCGTACCTAAGGAATAAAATCTAAAGGCATGTTTCCACTTGCTCTTATGAGCGGTGTTAGGTGAGTGTTTGATGGTCAGTTTTAATTGGCATTCCCACTTGAGCTAGTAAGAAATAAACATAGTTGGTAAGGTTGGTTATAGTAAATAGTATTGGTTTCTATATGTAGAAATTGTAGTAAGTTATGACCATACAATTAATTCTTTGATAAAAATTTATTAAAATCCAAAAAATAGAAAAACATAGATTTGATAATACTAAACATGATATTATGTAAAGTTGGTGAGGATGGTGGATATTGGTGGCTTTAACTCTCCCAATAGTGTAAACAACAAGTACCAAAAGTACTATTCATCCTTGCTAAACAAAACTGACAACATTTGCAAGCTATAAGTACCCTTTGTGCAACTACTTTGTTATTCTTAACCCCTCAATGCCCAAGGCACCCAATTTGGGTGTTTGCAAAACTTTGAAGATGAATAAAATCTTATCAAATCACTATTTTTGGTATTTTCTTTTGAACACAAGTTTGTTTTGAAGTTCATTTTTAGTATCAAAAACTTGATTTTGAAAATGAATGTTCATAATTTTTCTATTCAAGATTTTGCACAAGGGTATCCACTACAATCTTGAGTTTTCTAGTGTTGGAAGATCTTGAAAATGAGCCTCAAATATACTAGAGCTTGGCAAAAAATCCGCATTAGAAATCCATTTAAAAAAAATACATGAGTAGATTTTGAAAGCCGTAATTTGGTTGAGGTTAAACATGTAATGACCTTAAACCTCATATTTTTTTGATGACCAACTTTTTAGATTTGGCATGTGAAATGAAGATTAGAAAACTTCAAGTCACTTTTTTGATTTTAACACCCTCATGTTCAAACATCATAATCTTTCAAACTATAAGTGATATTGTTGTGTTTTCTTTTTCCATGTAATCTCTAGCATGTTAAGTTTAAATTTGTACGGTTATAGTTTAAAAAAACTTGATGAGATATATGAAAAGGTTGATTGATTGTTCACTTTCTTGAAAATGCTAAGAAGTTCAAAAAGACCTTGGGCATTTAGGGATTAAACAAAAATCACAACGATAAGGCAAAAATATGAGAATAACAAAGCTAATAAGTAAGACAATGGATAAAGTTGAAACCTTTGAAAACCACCTTGAGAAGAAGCAACTAGACAACTATGTTACTAAAAGCTCTATCCAAGGTACCTACTCAAACTTTTTCAAGGTAACCTCTCTTAGTGCAAAGCAAACAATTTTTTGTGGGTCAAGCAACACGCACACTAAAATACACACCTATGGAAAAAATGAATAGAGTCATCCAAGTGCACACTTTCATTCATAAAATAAGCTATTATTATCAACTTTCATCCAAATTTTGGCACAAATGGTATAACTTTGAGAGGAATTTGACAAATTAATCCATTTTTTCACCCAATTCTTTTTACCATTAAAGTACCTATTGTTCGATGGAAAAAAAGTAGCCTTGATGCAGAGCCTCCTCCCTTGCGGTCTAGAGGGCAACAAAATGATACATTTTCTTTACAATTTTAAGGGAATTTCATGCATGGACACCCTTGAAGTTGGCAATATTTACATAGATACCTTTGCTTTTTCAAAAATTGCACAAATACTCTTTGACAATAAATTTTAAGTATTTATTTGTTGTACTCGTATTTCCTTCATGACCAATGTCAAAGAAGGGGAATATAATTAAACAAAAAAGAAGCAACTTGCGCACAGAGGAAGAAGCGAAGTGACATGCACAACAAAACAAACGCTTGAAAATTTTGTGGTCCACAGATATTTGTGCAATTTCTGAAAAAGCCGGGGAATCTATATAAATATTACAAACTTCAGGGGAATCCAAGAAATTTTCCCTACTTTGAAATGGGATAAGCCACGCCATTGTGTGGCCCTGCCAAAGCTCTCATACAAACAAAACCCAACCCACAGCCCTCTTTTTGCAAAGTTGTCGCATCCACCCTATTCCCGTGCCCTCTTCATCTCGCCCCTCCGTCGTATCGATCACCGCGGGGTTTAGGGTTTTAGCGCCCTCATTGCCGTTCTCTCCAAAACCCTTGCTTGAATCCTGCAAAGAGCTTTCTCACAAAGGTTCGCAATGACAATTACAACGCCATTGAATTTCGATCACCACTCCCCGTTTCTCAGTATCCTTTAATCGCAGCCAACCTCAACAATCTCAGTCCCATTCAAGTTGAGAATTGCAAAGGGTGGATCATTTCAAGGAATTGAGAAAACGAAACGGGCGATGGCAGTGCACTCTGGAAGGACTTTGCTGCAAACGTGACGACGATTGATGCGGCGACGACGAAGCTGAATCAGCTGAAATCCATGGCATGCTTGCTCAATTCTCCCGCTCGCTTCTCTTGCCATGGCCTTCCATCCGGTTCAATCGTGTTCCACCGATGCAGTTCTCCCAATGCCGCTCTCGTTCCTGCACAGGTCGGGATCCAATTCACTTCGTTGCGTCATTATACCCTAATTCTTGCCATTTCGAGATTGAATAGGACTGGTTTTCGTGTGCTTGAGGATCTCTCCTCACATTGGATTTTAAAGTAGTCACTTCCATTGTCTTTGTATTGAACTTTGCTACCCGGCGCACTCGCAAGGAATTCTCGTCCACGGTCTACTCGTTAGGGTTTGAATGCTTTCGGGATCCAATTGCTTTCGCCATGGCGTTGCGCCATTATACTCTACTTCTTGCCACTTCGAGATTGAATAGGACTTGCTTTCGTGTGCTTGAGGATCTCTTCCTACATTGGATTTTAGAGTACTCACTTCCATCGTCTTTGTATTGAACTTGCCACATACCGCACTCGCATTCTTGAGGAATTCTTGTCCACGGTCTGCTCGTTAGGGTTTGAGTCCCGCCTTTGAACATCCTTTGCTGACGGTTTAGGGTTTGCTCTGCACAGGCATTGAGCAATCGGAGGCAAGCGCTCGTGGCAGGAGGTCTGCTGCTGCCGGCGTTGTTGCTCGGCCTTCCCGCGGTTGCGTCGGTGACGCCGGCGAGGATCGATCTGTCGCATGCTCCGTCGCATCCATTCGACGCTGGCGATAAGCGCCTTCGAGAAGCGGCTACGCTCTTCCAGAAAGCTCTCGGGGCTCCCACGGTCCGCTCTTCATACTCGAGATGCTCGAGATATTCTCCGTATTTGCATTTGTGGTCATGAGGAATGGAATGGGATGGCGAGCGTGTTTGTGAGGTGTTGGGATTTTGGGTTTGGCAGGTGGAGGAAGAGGAGAGTCTGTGGACGCAGGTGATTGACAAGTACGGGAAGGTGGATGCGGAATGGGTGTCCGACATTGTTTCTAGAGCATGGGGCAATCGTGGCAACTCTCGCAGTCGCCAAGTAAGTCTCGTCTTTTAGATATGTTACCACTGGTTTTAGAGTTTTGTGTCGGTTTTGGGGAATGTCTATTTCGGTTCTTATGTGTACTGGGGTACTCAAAACAACGGGCTTAATAGAGTTACACGTACCTGCAATCTCTACTCTTTCATTCCCAGCTTTGTGCAGACTAAGTATTCTACCCTTTTTCTTCTGTACTTGGAGCCATGGAATGCAAGACAACACTATTTTGTGAATGTAAAATGGTCAGCCATGAGCAGTGGGCCAAGATTTTGTGAGCGGGAACTAATCCTGAGCCCAAAATCAATACAGAAACTAAACTACAAAATCGTCAAGTTTTTCAAGAGATAGAAAGTTTAAAATGCACAATTATAGGGCCCTATGTACACGGCGATTATATGTGAAATCTAATATTTTGACAAAAATTCAAGCTCACAGCTCACCGATCCCCGCTCACAAAATAGCATTTCCCTATATGATGTTTCGCCCATTCTTTTTGGTACCCTACTGTACACAATACCATGTCAAGAAGAATTGCTGTTAACATTGCCTTCCCACCCTGCACATGCCCTGCAAAACATCACTGCAAATGTGAAGTTTGATTGCTGGAGAAGGTTTCTTCTGTAAACTTTCATACTTGTAGGAGAATTTTTTAGGAACGTTCATGAAGAGGGACTGAAGAGTATAAGGAATTTGCAAGTGGTGGTGTTGTGTTGAAGTGCGGCAATTATCTTTGACAACGTACTGTACTGTACAGTAGTGGATTTGAAACAGCCACTTCCACTGTGGGAAGTTTTCAACGTTGGATTGAACTTGTCACATGTGACATTTGCAATTGTCATTAATTCTTTGAGTATTCAATGTTTGTTACGAAAGTCGAGTATTTTGTCTTCAAGCTCTGAGGTTGGAGACTCATCTTCATATGTCTAGTGGTGCATGTTCAACTTCCCTAATTCAAAAATATGAGAGAAGTATGCACCACTTTACTTTTGTCACTTTCTATTGATCTTTTACTTAGCAACGGCAATGAAATGCCTCGTCCAGCCATTCGACCAGGAGTTTGCTAGAAACACATGTTTTACTTTCTCAGATGAATACAGGGCAAGATGGAAGAAGCTCTAGCAGATTTTGATCGGTCTATTGAATTGGCGCCGTGAGTTTTGCCAACTCTATCTCCTGCAAACTTCTGTGATATGTTTCATTTTCCCATTTTTTACTGAATTTTACCCTTTCACCATTGCAGACATATTAGTTATTTTTTTTAGACAATTCTGCTATATAAATTATTTCTCTTAAAGACCTTTTTTTGACCCAGGTATGCAGCAGATCCAGTTTTGAACAGGGGTGTCACATTAGAGAGCCTTGGACGCTACCAAGAGGCTGCTGCAGACTACCAGGCGGTGCTGCTTGCTGAGCCCAACGACCCAGCTGCCTGGAACAATTTGGGCAACGTGAAGGTGCTAAAAAGTTCATAATTTGGTTTTATATTCTTATTTAAATATATATATTCACAATTACTAAAGAAATCTTTCATTGAATTTTAGGCTTTGAAAGAAAATCCTGAGTGTTGATGGGTTAGGGTTTAGGTACTCATTCCGCATTACGACATTGAATTTTAAATCCCTGAATTTCTTCGAGAATATCTACTAAACTTGTGTTTACTGAATCGAAGTCCTTGTGTAAAATTTACCTAGAATGGTTTGGTTGGTGTTCAGTTCGAGCATCCGCGCACCATGTGAGTCCGTAGAAGTTCATGTCATCCAAGACCAACATAAATATCTCCCCATGTTATGATTGAAAAGATCACCTTTCTCCCTCCACGTGAAAAAATCCAACGCTTTTCTGAATCCTAGTAGGAGCATCTCCAGAAACAAGTGAAGAGCAACTCAAAAAGGTGTTATTTACTCAATAATTTTTCCATATTACGAATGCACAGTCAAGTTTCATATTGCCATAGAACGTCTCCGTCCCAAGGTTGCTGTGTACCAACTTTGCTAATATGGTGTTTTCTGCAGGCAGCTTTGAGAGAATGGGACGAATCATTGTCCAACTACCGTCGAGCTGTTCAACTTGCTCCAGAGTTTTCCTTTGCAGCTGCTAACTACGCATTGGTGAGACTTCCCATTCCTCTCTCTCTCTCTCTCTCTCTCTCTCTCTCTCTCTCTCTCTCTCTCTCTCTCTCTCTCTCTCTCTCTCTCTCTCTCTCTCTCTCTCAAACTTTGGTTTTCTCCAATTACTTAAAACATTACTTTCTATTAAAACTTACATCCTTTTCTTTTCTTTCTCCTTTTGGCCTTTTGTCAGATTTTATACCAAGTCGGCAGAGAGAAGGAGGCGTTTAGAGTATTCCGATCATTGCTCCGAAAATATCCTGAGGTATGTTAAAATATTGCGTTTGTTAATTATTCTGCTCTTGTTGGGTTCGTTGAAGGCAAAATGGTGGTGTTTTTTGTTCTTTGCACCAACCAGTCCAGAAGGGCATGGGCTGCAGGTATTTTTTGTGGTTTAGGCTGTACTTCAAACCTCATTTATTTCTTAAGGTTCAGCCAAACACTCAGCCACAAGGCCGTGCTGATGAGTACACTTGCAGTTTTGAAATAGCTCGGAGTGTTTTGGTATGACTGCTTTGAAGCCTACACTCATAAGAAGGTCCAAGTTTAGCACTTGCGTCAAAATCCTACCAAAATCGTACCTCATGTTGACACTGGGTACCTTAGCACTAAAACAAATTGAGTGAAAATGGATGAAATAGCTAAATCCCAATCATTGAATTACTATGTGTGCCAAGCTTTGGAGGATTAATCTCTGCATTAGTAGATTATATGGATGAATGTGCTCATTTGGATAGTTTTGTCCAGTTTTTCCCTTTTTTGCATGCAACCTTGGGTGTATGTCACTTGTCCATTGAGGAAATAACAGTAAGAAATTCTCTGGTTAGCCCTTTCAAAATTAGAAAGATGTCCAATATGCCTAAGAGCTTGGGATTAGGGGAAACCCTGAGTTGACAATCAATTGTACACTACAAACTCGTTTGCTGTTTCTAAATTTTACTGTTTCTGACAAGCTTGGCAATTTACTGTAAGTGTGATTAATTTTAGGTACCAAATTCCAACAAAAATAGGCATATTTTGGCACTATGTCCAAAGAGAATCTGTTACTTATCGTGATTAGATGCTCTTGTCTTGTGATTTTGCAGTTTCCAGATGTCAGGGCAGCACTGGCCGTGTCACTCTACGCGGACGGCCTCACAGCTGAGGCCGAGACTAACTGGGGGCGAGTTGAGGTGATCCACATTCGTCCAAACTGCAGTTGGCTTGTGTTTTGCAGTACATCCAGACCTCTCTAATATCACAATTAAGTTGCCCAATAAGCACACTACAACAGTGTGGCACTCGATAATATTGCATATTAAAGAACTCTGGGTTGCAGGAGCAAGGTGGTTCAAAATCCCTTTTTGCACTTGTCAAACTACTTGTGCATATTTATCAAGCACATATTTAGATAGGAAAACATATATGTGAAGCAAATACATGATACAACTTGATAAAAATGAGATTTGAATTGCTTATATCCACTTATGCTTTCACGCTCGAGTCAGGGATGTGACATTAGAGGAGGTATTGAGAAATATTGCTCGAGTGTTTTATATATGCATTAGGGCAGCTGAGCCTTTTCATTGACTGCTTATGGAAATTAGTATGTATGGTTTGACATTTAATGAATATTTCTTTGGTTTGGTAGGATGGAAGATACAGGGACCGAGATTGGGTGCAGAATACTCGCAGGTGGCCACCCAGACTGGTGCAAGCTTTGGAAGGATTTTTGGATGTAAAGGCAGTGGCCAGGTGATCAGCAGGAAAAGTGATATTTTAACCCCCTCTTGCAACAAGATTTCCAGCTTTTATTTTAGTTTTTAGTTATGTACTTTACAATGTTCATTACTGACTCTCTATTTCCTCAAAGATTATTCAAGGTTTGAAACTATTTTTGGTCAGATGTTTGTCTTTAGTTGATTGTGACTTGTTGAGAATCAAGTTATTGTGGACATTTGCAAAAAATTCATGTACATGTTATCAGTTAAATTTTTTGAGCTGGATGGGGGGTTTTTAAAGGGTTCTTGCAAGGGAAAATTTCATGGATACCCCTGAAGTTTGCAATATTTTCATAGATACCCCTGCTTTTTCAGAAATTACACAAAATACCCTTGGAACAAAATAATTAGGCATTTATTAGTTGTGCTTGGTCTTTCTTCATGACCAATGTTGAAGAAGGGAATGCAATGAAACAGAAAGGAAGGAATGTGCGCACAAAGGAAGAAGTGTGAATGGATATCTGTGAGAATATTGCTAACTTCAGGGTTATCCAAGAATTTTTCCGTTCTTGCAATTGCGGATTGCTTTGTTGAGGGTGTTGGACCTATGAACCAAAAAAATCGATTGATTTATTCATAGAATACACAAAGTTACATTGAATTGAGGTTGTTTCATATTCTTTTATACATTTGCGTGTTTTGTTTTGAATTTTCAAAGTTAGTTAGCTTGAAGGAATTCGTTTGACTTTTTGGAGGGGATTGACAAGCACTGATGGGTTTGGCCCTTGATGGATCTTGGGAGACTAAAAGATGATTCAAAGGCAATTTAGAGTCAATCCATACACTTTCGGTCAGAATCCTTTTATTATGGTTGTTTTTCACGTTCTAAAATTGATATTTTAAGTTTTAGGTTGAACAACCAAATTATTTATGGTGAATGACATAACCATAGGAAAGAATTGCTAATGTTAACACTGTCTATTTTACTTCCATCTTGGTATTCCTTAAAGTTCTAAATTATGTGAAATGAGAAAGCCATTTCAAGACCCCATGGAAATGATTATAGCACTATTTGCAATTACAGTTTGTAGGGCAAAAACAGATATGAAACATTTGATCTTTTTATTAATCCCTAGACAGCCCATTGGCCATCTCTGGCCATATGTATGGCCGTATATACAGTCGTATTTGAGTTGCTTTGAGGGCTTTCCAAAAAAAATTATGCACTCACCATCGTACAACTCTCCAATATGTATGGTTGTAACACTTAATTTCCGGCTAATTTAAACTTTTGAATATTAATTGCGACTGCATTTGGTACCGTATTTCTAGAGCCCAAGGGCCCTTTAGGGTTTAAGTGTTTGGAAAAATTTGACAATATTAATGATTTGTACAGCTATTTCCATGGCTTTTGCTTGTTTTGCATTTGGAGTACCTTTTGATTTTTTTTTGTTAGTAAAGGCTACGAATAGTCTTCTACAATTTGGGATGTTATCTTTAATTTTTTATGCGCATCAAGTATTTTGTTGTTAGTTTGACTTATTCTAACAAACATATCCAAAACCATCCATTGAATAATTCTGCCTTCAATATGCATTTATGATGCCTTGTGAAGCTCTTGGATTGACTTGAGTGTACTTTGTATACTCTCCACATTTAGGGGTTAATATCATATAAATATATGTGTATACCAGGGTTTAATTTTTTTTTTTTGTCAGAACAGAGCGACCTGTACCCTAGAATGCAGGCAGGTAAGGAAAATTTGTCTAAAATTGGAATAAATGAATATTACATAAAAGTTCATCCAAAGATATGCTAATATAAGCTATTTTCATCCAAAATTTGGTGAATTGGGATTTTGTTCTGAGAAGTATCTATTAATTTCATCCAAATTTTCAGATGGATTTTGCAGTGTAAGTGTTGCCAATAGACTTTTAGGTAAAGATTTAGGCAAAACTTTGCCAAAAATTTAAACCCTATTGTACACACATATATAGCTCTTTATTTTCAATTCATTGCCTTGCATTATTTTGTGCATTAAAGCTGATTCTTTAAAAGGTGAAAATATGATTTTTGATCAATATAATTGAAAGTGCTTAATCCCTTAACGTATGAGCATGTCGCTATGACCAATACAATACATGGTGTTTTACTTACATTTAGAATAGATTTACACCTTTACTACATTTGAGATCAACAAGGAAGTTGGAGAATAGATCCAAGCAGTTCTAGTGAGCGGCTTGAGATCCCAAAATAAAAGCCTCTTATTGGTAGCAAATGTCATTTATACAACAGCGTACATATTATGTCCTATGGTCATTTAAGGGTTAAACTCCTACTTTATGGGTAAGTTCAAAACACAACTTGGTTTTAGGAATTTACCATAAAGTATACTAAAATAAAACAAGACAATAAAATACAGTGGCTTGTTGTAATTACCAATTTGTTATTTTCTTCTAAGCAATAGATTTTTTTTTTGTGTGCATACTAATAGTTTAGAATAGAGTTAAAATACACCTTGTAACTAGACTGGAGTAAAAGAAGTATGTCGGAACTAGACTAGAGTAAAAGAAAATTGTTGGGACTAGGCTAGAACAAAAGAAGTATGTTGAGACTGGACTAGAGCAAAAGGAATATGTTGAGATTAGACTAGACTTTCAAAAATGTTTGGGTTAGAAGATATGTTTTTTAATTTTGTATATAACTTTGAGAATGTACATGCAAAATTGAAAGGATGATAGGACATTGTACATTGTCCAAGAAAAACTAGTAACCAAACTTGTGGTTGTAGGTTACTTCCATAATCGTAGCATTAATTAGTTAGTGAAAATGGTATCCTTTGTCTAATTCCTATCCTTTTTACATTCCTTTGATTTTCATTTATATTTATTCTTTAAATTTTTTATAGCCAATAAAAAAGCCCAAAAAAAACCAAAGCATTCCATATTTTCTACTTAATTCCTAGATCTAGTAGGCAAATAGCATAACAAGATCCAATTTTTCCATGGGAAAAAGATATAAATGGACTCCTATCCTTCTACTAGCCCTACTCAAAAAGCATGACATATTGTAACTCATGGTTCTAGAAAAACAAAATCTATGACATATGGAAGAAAAATCCATGACTGTTGAATAACTATAGAGAGACTTTGAGTAGTCCTAGAGAATATACGAGACATTTGCATAATCCTAGAAAATATCTATGACATGTGCATAGTCTTAGAGAAAACCTATGATGTATAGGAGAAAATAAAAATTTGTAGTTTTAGAAAAAAATATGATTTTTGGTAATCTTGATATAAGTTCTCACATGCTAAAGTTAATGGACCCTCTCTTCCCTTTCTATATGTTCCCACTCCTCCCCTCTCCTTCCTTTATTGCCTTGTGATGTTTTGAGTTTGATATTCCCTCCTCTTTTCTCTTTTCTCATTTGAATATTGAGTTTAAATGAATGAGATATCTAGAGAACAAAAGACTCTACCTTAGTTTTACTTATGTGTGGTTTTTACTTCTAGTGTTTAAGGAATAAAAGAACTAGAAACAAAAAAAAAGAAAAGAAAATTAGAGAGTCCCACAAGACCAAGTTGAAACAACAGAGCAGACAAAGAAAGGGGTTATGGTGGGGATTAATACTCTAGCCTTAATAATCAAAAAGGAAGAAAAAAAGAACTCATTTATAGAATGGCTAGGGCAAAACAATCACATCATGTACAATCAACTAAACAAAATAGAAAATTCAATTTTAAATGGCTAAGGCAAATAGCCATCTAGTAAAGTGATATAACAATAAGGAATAGAAAAACTCCAAAGGACTCTAGGGGGTTTTGGCTAAGGGAGTTGCCATAAAAAAACAACCAAGACTTCACTAGGATTATTATGTCCTCAAAAATAAAATTAAAAAATGCTAAAGTCAATTGGCTCTAGATCAAGTAAATAAGCAATAATACAATAGAAGCACGCTAATTAATACTTTGGAGCAATACCAAGTCATTTGAGCTACTTCTATGACCACAAAATCAAGAAAGGACTCTATAAGGCTCATGAACACAAAAACAGAAGAAAACATGCATTAACTTGATTCAAACTTTGACATGCCAACAAAGGGGGTGAAATGAGAGGGAAGAGGAGTTCTTTTCATACCTTTCCACTAGCTCCCCCCTTGAAGTTACCGCTTGATTTTTGGGGGATTTATGTAAATTTACTCTAAAAAATACAGAAACCCTAAAACTAGTAAAATTTGCTGAAAAAAGCCAGCTTTTGGAGAAAAGCTCCAAATTGCAAAAAAAATGGTGTCATAGGCTTCAAAAAGGCTAAGTTAGTTGGTTTATATACTAATATTTAGATCACCTAAAACTAATAAATGCCTTAACTAGAGCACAAGCTAGGTAAAATTCCTAATGAAAGGAATTTTTCTTTTTTGAAAGTTTGAACTATGTTAATTTGTAAAGAAGTGTTGTTGTAGCTAGAAAAACACTAATTTCTTGCTTGAATTGAGCATCATCTCCTTGCAAAACTATTGTCCACGCTTGAAAAGGGGATAAGCATTGTTGTTGTCAATTGTTTGGACTCTTGTAGCAATTGAAACAACTTGAAACTTGGTGGAGTAACTTGGGATCATTAATTAAGAACTCCAAGTCAAAATTTGGTGAGATTTTGCTAATGAATGCCTAATTTTTAGGGTACTAAAACCCTTAATTTGAATGGTTGCCCATCTAGGACAAAGTCTTCCACAAAGCAAAAGGATCCAAGAATTTTTGTGGATTCTCATGCGGAGGTTCACAAAACATAAATAAAGTAAAAATACTAATTAGCACTGCCAAAGTTAGGGGCTTAAAACCTCTTCAAATAACGGTTACCTGACTCTAGAGAATCTTCCACACAATCAAATATATTGGCATACTAACTTTGTCTTTGAAGTCTTGGCATAAAAACACATCATGATAGCATGATTGTAATTGTAGATTCCTGATTTCATCAATTGATCTATCTTCTACCTAATGGACTAGCATTCAAGTATCTAAGCAAAATTTTCCTAATTATGCGGCCAAAGTGGGTTTTGGAATCTAGTCTTACCCTTTCCTAAATCCCTCTACTTACTCTTGGGGCTAAATATGTTTATTTTTAGAACTTGAGTTTGCTTTGCATTGATTGTTTTTCAACAATTATGTTTTGGAGCCCAAAATAGGCCAAGTTTACTGCCTACATGAATTATAGAAATTTAATGTTTAATATAAGGTCATTTCTTAAAAGTCCTAAAACGTCCTATTTGACTTAAATTAGAGAAGTTTTGGGTAAAGTTACCTAAGGTAAATCGTGTATAGCTAGGTAGTTTCTAACATTCTTTTAACTTTTTGTTAGTGCTTTTTAATTAGAAATACTTCTTTTAATAAAATAAAACTACAAAAAAAGAACTGCGAGACCATGGTGCTAAACCAAAGGCTCACAGCATGTAGTATTTTATTCATGAAAATGTCAAATTTAAACTTGATGTTTATGTGGAGGGCTGGAGGCCAGTTAAATTTGCCCATGTAGACAACGGATTAGGTTGTTCAAATGTCAAATCTATCCTTATTTATGCCAGTAAATCAATTTCTTATGATTTTTATTTTTCAAACATTATAGATTGTGACCAATATCTTGTGAACTTGAAAAAATGCCCTGATGATACATTTAGTATATCAAGTAATAATTTCACTAATACATGGTTACAATTTATATGGAAAGGAGGAATCTCGAGCTTTTTTTTTTTTTCCTTTATGCAATTAGGAAATTATGTCAAGAACATTTGAGCAATATTTGAAAAACTAGGGGCATTTGTAAAGATATTGCAAATTTTAGGGGAACCCGTCAAAAAAAATTAATATTCTACGTGCATCTAAATATAAATACCAAATAAATTGGGTGTTGTTTCAACCTAATTTTGAGATAAATTGATTGAAAAGATGTGCAAATTCATCTCACTCCTTGAAAAGTCACTTTATTGTCTCCTTATATCCCACCTTGATAGGTGTCATTGGTTAGAATAACTTGTATTTTTGGTAGCAAAGTTTTTGCCAGCTTTTACAAATTTTAGCCCATGCAATAATATTTCTCCCAACATTTTCTAACGCGAGTGAGATAATGAAATGATCAATGTTCTTAAAAAAGAAACAACAACAAGTTGGTTAGGAAAAAGCTAAGTGGTTCCAAATGTGAAATCCAAGAGGCAGTTCTCAGGAAGTCCCATGTTCA
The DNA here is from genome assembly GCA_963920765.1 of Ulota crispa. Classification (NCBI taxonomy): domain Eukaryota; kingdom Viridiplantae; phylum Streptophyta; class Bryopsida; order Orthotrichales; family Orthotrichaceae; genus Ulota; species Ulota crispa. The sequence goes on from OY987244.1 coordinate 5,636,943, forward strand.
ACTCCCCACTAAAATCAAAGAAATTAATTGGTCCAGAGTGAAAAGTTGAGACTTGGTAATTCACATTGTCCCAACTCCCACTTCTTGAGTCAATGCATTTTGCCTAGATAATAGTATTTTTTTGGAAGTTTTGGAGCTAATTCAAATTTATGCAACTTTGCTTAAGCTTTGGATTGGGGCCATTTTGCTTGACCCAATTATTAGCCAAAGTTATACCGATTTTTTTGCTTATAATATATATGACTTTTCTTTTGGTCTCCTTTTTCCTTTAATAATCCAATAAAGCTAGGATCTTACGGTCAGGTAGGAGAAGAGGAGATTGGATGTGGAAAGTAGTGAGAATTCGTGCCTAAGTTTATTAAATAACTCAAGAAGCTTAATTTTTTTTTGATGAATTTCTTTTCTAATTTCCTGAGTTCAAATTTAGCATTGTTGATTACATGTGTTTTGGACCTAGGCATTTTGAACACACTAGTCTGTGAACCCTTGATGAAAAGCTCTAGTCTAATTATGAAATACGTTACAAATAAAAAATTAATCCAGTTTTGTAATTGATTAATTTTGTCTTACTTTTTAGCACTTCACTAATCTAAAATCTTTGACTTCACACATGAATTCAAAATCCTTAAATGTGCTTCTCTATGTATAAATTTCTAAATTCCTATGCTTTTGAATTTCTACATTTTCCTCTTAATGAAAAGTTTGGTTTTGCACCTTAGATCCACAAAATAGTGTGTTCAACACACCGAACCCATTCTTTATACGTCAAATATGTTCACTAAATTGCAGCACACTACTAATCAACATTCACACTACATCAAATGTTTAATTCTTCTCCTACATTATTGATAACTCCTGTACAATCACATAAGCAATAAACAATAAAAACCAAACCTTAATTTCAAATCTTTCCTTTCGCAAACCTTCATGTGTTATCCATTTTACATCCATATAGTTTCAGTGAAAGTAAGGCAATCTTCATTGAAAGTTACCTAATGTGAGGATTCGGTATAGTTAAGAATCAAGGAGAACCGGCATTTAGTTTATTGTATGTTGTCTAAAGTCTCAAAAAACTTAATGAAATTTGAAACCACCTAACCAAAATTTGACTTCGTTATTCAGTAAAAACTAATTGTAATATTGCTCATATTGTAAAACTTCAAGTGTATTTTTTTCACTCAATATAATTCAGTATTAACACTAAAAATTCAATATTATTTAATACAAAGCACTAGATGTCAAGCATTGGGTATATGTTTGTCACTCAAAATTTCAATTCAAAAAGGGAGAAGAGAGAACATTAGCAACATTTTGAACCCTCTAGAAGGCCCTTAAGAAGTCTCAAAAAGGATCCCAAGACATGTAATTATTGCAACAAACAAATCACTAAACCCCTATTTCTGCCCACTCTTCAATACAATCATGAAAGTTATATTGATGTGCCATCTCAATAGGACAAATATGTGGGTACAATAGATCCATAAATTCTATTTTACTCTATTTGCATATATGAGAGAAGTACTTGGATAGTGACTAGTGAGTACATTACATATATTATGAGAGCAATGGTTTTTGTATTGTTTTGGATTATGCATGTAGCTAAGGTCCTTCATACAATGCTTATTTTACCATTTTATATACATGCTTTTTGTGACGTACAATTAAAAATTCATACTAAGTAGAGACATCTCACACATGCTTCTAATGTACTCGGCCTAGGCTCAAAAAATGTTAAGAGCGTCAAAACTTAAAGGGCACTTGGAGGGTTCAAAATATTCCCCTTGAGTGAGAGGGAAATGAAACCTAAAGGAAGGGTGAAAATTGTTCAACATATTAGGCATCTCCTGTAGTACGCTTTCCAAGCCTTGGAAAAATGAGGTTTGACGGGGAGAATGACGCAAACCTTCACGGCAAGGCTTGAAGTTCTCCTGTAGCCTTGAGACCTTCTAGACCTGCACATGCATTACAACAAATCACACGGATACACCTGGCTATGGAGTGGAGTCTTGGGTGAAAATACGTGAACAATGCTTGGGAGGGATTGTGAAAGGGGCTTAGAGAAAGCTTGTATTTGACGGGAACAAGGCTCAATTAGAAAGTCCTGTGACCTACATAGGGACGCATTAAGTGTTGTACAAGACTTGAAATGCAAAAACCATTATGACTAAGGAGCGCGGGGCTGTTTTGACTTGCTGCAAGAGATGCTCTTAGTCATTATACGGGAAACAAGATAACTTACATTGCAAGGGTGGGCTGGAGATGCTCTGAACACTGTGTAACTATTAAAGGGCTCTGCTCATAGAATATTCTATGTTTAGCTCATATATGATGAAGTAGCCACGTCGCATTCATGCCAGGGCAGTGTGAGGAGGAAGAATGCTGTCTTCTGAAAGCTTGGCGGCGCTGCTCCACCAATCGCAGTGAATCAGTGATGATAGGAGCCGGCTAGGTGTAAGGTAGGAGATTTTTCAATATTTTACTAGCTGATTTTATTTGTACTTTTGGGGACTTTGGACTCCCTTCAAAAAACATTCGGTGGATTTTTCTTGAAAGATAAATGGAATAAGCACCCACCTTACGTAGCTTTATACTTTTTGAACCTCAATGAGTTAGTTGTGAATTTTTATGTTAATGTTAAAGGGTTGAAAAACGTCCACCTCTTGAAATGGGGAAATGTTAAATTGTGAGCAAGGATCATGGGTCATGGGTAGTGAGCTTAGATTTTTTGTCAAAATATTAATTTCACTTGTAAATATGTTCATAGGGCTTTATAGTTGTGCATTATAAATATTCATCTCTTGAAAAACTTGATGTTTTTTAAGTTTCATTGATTTGACTTTGAAATTAGTTCCAACTCACAAATTTTGGGATCAATGCTCATAGGCTCATCATTTTATGCTCATAAAATAGTGTCGTCATGTTGAAATGTTCACTTTCATTATGAAGAATCTAACATGTACTACTAAGAGCATCTCTAGCGTGGCCTTTCAAGGGTTTGACACACTACAAGCATGGATGCTAATTGGTACAACCCCCTTAACCCCTGAAGGGCCCTTGGGCTTTAGAGATACGGCACTAAATACGGTCGCAATCAATATTCAGAAGTTTGAATTAGCTAGAAATTAAGTGTTACAACCATACATATTGAAGGGTTGTACGATGGTGGGTGCATATATATTTTTGGAAAGCCCTCAGAGCAGCTCATATATGGTTGTACATACGGTCAGAGATGGCCAATGGACCGTTCAAGGGTAAAATTCTCTTATGACACTGCATCCTAGTATGTCAAAGCAATGGTCCTAAAAATCACTAGTCATCTTACATTTAGTGATTTTTTTCCTTTATTACTTTTGGTGAATGATCAAATGACTATTTATAAGACATGTTTGAAGTCCAAGGGTGAATTTTTTGAAGGGCTCTTCAAAAATAAATGTAAGCTCTTGATTTGTCAAGTCTAAAGTGCAACGTTGGAGTTGCTCTAAGAATCCAACATACACCTTTGTATAAGAAGATGCTTTTGAAATGTGGAGCCTTGTTCAGTGAACCACTAAAAGTGTGCAATTTATTTTTCTTGTGCAATTCTTTTGCTAAAATATGACACAATTTTATTTTGAGAGAATAGTTAGCAATATCTTCTTCCTTTTCCAATGGTTAAAATCACTTGCTCCACAATCTTGAGATGATATTGCCCTTTGTGAATGACCGTAGACTATTATTGACAAATAATGAGCTTTCGTCCACCTCTTGCATGGAACATCCATTCTGAAATTTGTAAACAAGTCTTTTCTACCCGTCTAACCAATGGGGTGCATGCACCCCACACCACCCATGCATCCTTACCACCCATGCATCCTTACCACCCATGCATCCTTACCACCCATGCATCCTTACCACCCATGCATCCTTACCACCCATGCATCTCCCACCCATATTATAAAAAAACTCCATTAACCCCTAAAGGATCAAGTGGGTGTTCAACATTCACTCATCCACATAACCCTTTGAGGGTAACACTTACTTTCACAAAATCCAGTAAAATGGGGCTGTAAGTTTAGATGTGCAATTGACTCAAATGTGGACCCATTTTTAGTAATCCAACCGTATGAATAGGAAGTACACCTAGTTTATTGTAAACCACCAAAATTTCACCTAGATTTATCGTTGGAGGTGAAACATAATAATGAATGAGTGAGCAATTGCGAAAAATCTCTAGTGTTTCATACTTGTGCGGTTTTGAATGTTAATGCTTCATGCAGGCTTTAATTAAAAAGAGCCTTACATTTCTAAAAAGTAAGGTTTCCCACCTTTACAATAGATTGGTTTCACACAAAATAGACCGGTTTCACACAAAATAGACAAAAATAGCAATCACAAGGTGTAGCTAAGTGGACAAAAAGGGTCAAAAACCCCACTTTCTTTGCTATCCTAATACGGTTCTACAAGAAACTTGATGATTGTTTTGGAAAATCCAATTGGTGAAAACAATCAAGAATTGGCCTTAAATGTAGGATGACAATTTTTAAAACCAAAATGACAAGGTTATTTTAGTAGATCTTCAAATACTACAATTATACTACTACCATATAGGAAAACAGTACAAGCGTATTTCTTAAGCAATTTGATTTTTTTTTAGAATGGTGCAATTGAAATTTGACATTTTTCTTACATACTTGATGTAATATGTTGTTGCCTTGATCCATCTTTGACAAAAAATAGATACGTATTTTGAAACCATGCCGTATAAACACCATTATTTGTCAACTCACATACTCGATTGTATTGTTATTTTTTTAGATGGATGCATGATTCTTATGATCACATGATTTCTTCAAGACCAAATTCCAAATTATTGAGCAATTTCAACCTATAGGCCAAAAACCACTCCTAGCGACCAAAATATGGTCGCGTGGTCCTTAATCCCTCAAGGCCCATAGAGCGCATTTTGAGCTATCTAGTGATTTTGGGTAGGTCACAACAAATGGGTTTTGCAGGCTGCCCTAACAAGCAAAGAAAACAACAATTCATGCAACAACATTTGAACCATGTAGTCAAAAGTTATGAAAATTGTTGAGCCTTAAAGCTACTCCTTGGGTACTTCATGTCTAAAAATGAAAAAAATAAAATGCAAAACCCATTTGTTGTGATCTGCCCAAAATCACCAGACAGCTCATAATACGTTGCTTGGGCCTTGAGGGGTTAAAAGGTTAAGAACTTGGGTAGGGTCATATGGAGTTAATTTTTATTGGATGCTCTCAAAATTGTTACACAAGGTGCAAATATGTATCCCTCAAGTGGAAATGTACTTTTTTCCCCAATTGGATGTGCATTTCAAAAGTTATGTTGCCCAAAAGAAATTGGGCAGGTTGGGCAATTTGGGCATCTTTGGAGAATCCTATGCTAAATCTCTCATCAACTTTTGAAATTTGGCAAGTATGTAACTAAAAAAACATGGTGTACAATTGTCAAATAAATGATAATAATTAAGCTTTGACATCACTTTTTAAAGAGTCAAACTTTGTTAACTATGTTTAGGTATTTTCAAGAAGAAAAAAATTCCTCTAACTTTAGTACCTATTATCTTTCAATCTAGAAATCCAAAGCTCTTGAAACTTTTTTTCACAAATTTCAAATGATTATCTCTAACTTTTTAGAGTTCAAATTTCAAATAAAAGAATTCCTCATTGCATAAGAAATCATGAAAGAATGACTAATGCATTGTCAATGCATTAAACCTTCTTGCATTGCAGGGTGATTTAGAATAAGCTAAATTCTATATTCTCATCTGAAAATTTTCATGAGTGAACCTAACATCATATACTTTTGAATGGTCAAAAAGTTCAAATTTGTGTAGAGCAAAAAATTTGCTCTAGGAAGGCTCAAAGTCTATTGGCCTTGTTTTGCAAGAATGAAAAGATGTTTTTCTTACTTCAAACATTATAATCTTACAATCTGCACAAGCAAATGGGCTGATTTTTTTGGCACATATTATTTTATCTGTTTATACACTTTTGTATGGTTGAAATTGAGAAAAAGAAGTTTCTATTTTCAATTTTGGGCAATGCACTAACAGTTGGCAATTTCTGAGATTTTTTTCAAAAAACACCTTTGATCTTTTAGGGGTTAAACTTGTACTCTACTCTATTTTTACACAAAATTTGTCTTTAGCCAATATGGTAGAGGATTACCACCAAAGATAAAACATTATCGCATTTAATTATATATATAGATAGATATATAGCTTTATCATTATAGCAAAGATTACTTTCTCCACTGCCACAAATTACATGAATTAATTACCTTAAAAATGTTCTTACATGGATGCTCTACCCCTAAAGGTCCAATTGCCCCTAAGGGGGCACATGGATTTGGGCATGTACCTTAAGCTAAACTATTTTGTGTCATTTTTTGAAACTTTTACTGAAGGTGGAGAATTCCAAGACCATTGTGGACATGTAGTTTCTCTTTCATTATGACATTTAGCAAAGAAGTTATGCAAGAATTTTTGCAACTCAGGGGAGGGAGGGCAATCCGGGCAACCCAAAAGCTTCTTTAAAAATTGCATTTTTTCAAAGTAAAAATCTGAAATTGGTTCTTTAGATTTTTTCATATGTGTGAAGTTTTTGAATCATTAAATTTCAATCAATGACATGAAATTTAGGAAATGTTTTAGTTTGTGGGCAGTTACGGATCCTCTACTCTAAAATAAACTTTGAAGTCCTTTACTTTCTACAATTTGCAATATTTTGGAAAAAAAACTAAACCTAAGGAAGTCGTTTGTTTATTACAACATTACAATTGTTGGGATTTGCATTTTTCATTTCAATAACTAAATTCTTAACAATATAGTGATTTGACTCATTCTTTACTTCTTTTTACTTACTAGAATTTTCCCATATGTTGTATAGTTCCAATTGATTTGAGAATTCTCCCACACATGCCTAATTTGGTCTTTTACATGGAAAAAATAAACCTCAACTTTGTGTAGAGCAACTTTTTTCATGTATGAGTGGTCAAAGGTTTCTAAATTCTTTGTATAGCACAAAAAGAAACCTTTTTTTCACTTCAGATGTAAGTATCTCTCTCCTCTCCATTTAGAATGACTTGATTTTTTTTCCACATATACCTCTTCTAGTCTAAGGCAAGATTCTACGGTTGGGTTTGCAAAACAAACTTTATTTCCTACTTTTCTACTTGTTACCCCCAAAGTGGCAGGTTTTAATGACTTTCACAGAAAAAAGGGCTTGGGCCTTTAGGGGTTAACACATCCACTTCTATTGTAAAATATTGTGTTCACTATACTTTTGAATGAAAGGAAGTAATTAATTCATGGACCCACTAGAATATTGTCCTTGGCACAACAAAAATTGCATTTTCCCAATACACAACAACTTTTTTAAAAACTTTTGTTTCATTTTACAAAATAGTTAAAATAGTCAACAATAAAGAATCTATTTGTTTACAAATAAGATTACTTATCCTTGATTAAAAACAAATTTACCTAATTGGACTAGTGAGGAACATAACATTGTTAGTCTTCATTGGGAGGTTCCCTTTTGCTCCTCCAATATGAGAATCCTAACAAATGCCATTAGATTACTGTAGACCGGACCAATAAACCTGCAGTATTTATAACTAAACTCTTCCCAGGTATCCTGGGGAATATCCCTCCTCTGCTGGGGAGTAAGGAAGCCGGGTTAACAATGTTATGAAACAAGTGATCGAACACTGTAAACAAAAGTCACTGTGTTTGCCAGTAATGAAGTTTTCGAGGACGACCGGAGATACTCGTACAGAGTGTTCAACAAATAATGATATCTACCAGCTTAGGCTAGCCCAGGCCTTGCTATTGGCTACGGAGGTACGGAGTCTGGTCCGGGGCCAGGTCCGGTGTCTAGTTCGGTGTCTGGTCTGGTGTCAGGTCCGGTGTCAGGTCCGGTGTCTGGAAGAGATGGCGGGGGCGGGGGCGGGGGGAAAAGAGACCCTGCCACCCGTCCTTTGCGCTTCAAACGTGCGCGATTCTTCAGCAATTCAATGCTCCGTCACCAACATCCATGTCGGAATCAATATTGCTGCTGCTGCTGCTGCTTCGGACCAGGTCGTCGTCCACTCCTCGCTCCTTCTCTTTCTCATTCTCTCGGTCTCCGAATCTCTCGCTTTCTCTCGATGTCTTTATATCGTGAAATGGTTGTCGCTACTCCTGCGGCTATGGAGCTCATCCTGCCCTGTTTCTTCGCCTTCTTTTGGCGGTAATTTGTGACAAGGTCGCCTCTTAATTGTGAGGTCGTTATATACAACGATAGAGCGGACGCAGATCTGTACAGGCATTAAACAACGGAGAAAATTACTACAGTACTCGGTGTTGCTGCTGTTGCTTCTGATGACCAGGTCGTCCACTCCTCGTTCATTCTCTCAGTCTCCGAATCTCTCGGTGTCTTTATGTCGTGAAGTGGTTGTTGCTACTCCCGTGGCTATGGAGCTCACTCTGCCCTGTTTCTTCGCCTTCTTTTGGCGGTAAATTTGTGACAAGTTCGCCTCTACACTGTGAGTGTGAGGTCATTACACACGACGACAGAGCGGACGCAGATTTGTACAGTCATTAAACAACCAAGAAAAGTACTAAGCTTACTCGCTGCTGCTGCTGCTGATGACCAGGTGATCTTCTCCTCGCTCCTTCTCTCTCTCATTCTCTCGGTCTCCGAATCTCTCGCTTTCTCTCGATGTCTTTATGTCGTGAAGTGGTTGTCGCTACTCCCGTGGCTATGGAGCTCACCCTGCCTGGTTCCTTCGCCTTCTTTTGGCGGTAATTTGCGACAAGTTAAGCCTTTACACTGTGAGTGTGAGGTCGTTACACACGACGACAGAGCGGACGCAGATTTGTATAGTCATTAAACGAGCGCGAAATTTACTATTCTGGCTCCTGTTTGGTTCATTCTTCTGGTTGTGCAAGCAGCGATGAGCACAGCGTGAGTCGTCTCCGGAGGTGAGATTAACAGTCTACTCTTTTAACAGTGCCATTCTACATTGTGTTTAGTTCCGTTAACAATGTGTTATTGCAATGTGGCTGATTTGTGGCTTGGTCTGCTGACTTAGGATGGCCGCCTGCGAAAAAGTGGAGCGGAGGTTGGAACTAGAGGTAGATTTCTGTTCCTTTTCCTTATGACTTCGATTGCTGTGGTGTTTGAGAATTTAAGAGAGCGAAAGGTTCGGTAGGTTCATTAGCGCGTGGATTGTTTAGTTTGTTCGTATCTAGGGTGGATTATGCCGCTGTGAGGCGCTGCTTCGGGGTTACCAAAGCAACTTGCCGAGACACTGCCGAGGTGATCTGTAGTGTTGCGCTCTGTCAACATACCGTAGTGCTTTGTTGGGAGTGATAACTGACTGTTTTTTATTTTTTAAAATATTGAGTGTTTTGGAATTGTTTTTTGGTTATAGAATTAGATTTCATATGAAAACTAGTTGAAATTTAATACAATTTTACAGTTGTTGAAAGTGAATCTTGGTTATTAGACGGCCTGTTGCGAACACCGACAAGGTGCTATGGTAGTGAGATGAATCACACCTGTCTGGGGACGATTGTTGCTCAATTGACATCAACCCCTGACGTATGCAGCTCAGGTGTATTCTCACCATAGAACATACGTAAGGTGTCTCCTGAGAAGCACGGTACCCTTGGCTGTCATTGTGTAGTGCCCTGTAAAGAGCATGAACCTTTTTTTGAAGAAATATCACGTTCTAGGTTGCCATTTAACCTTTATAGAATCGACAGTTCAGGTTTTTAAAATGTCCGAATTCGTTGATCATGTTTTGACAAACATGAATCAGATAAGGTCAAATTTATAACCAGAAGCTTGAAGATTATTGCATGTATTTGTAAAACAAAAATAGAACTGGATCCAGTTAGGTGTGCTATACCAGAAGCTTCAATTTGGGCTTTTGGTCCTGTAGGAGTTAAAAAGTAATGAATTTGATGAAGCTTCTGTTGGACTTTGTGCTGCAGAAAACGATTCCTTTGCAAATGCCCTCCCTTCGTGATCCCAAAGGGGGTCACTACTGACTTTGGGTCAATTAATTCCACAAAAATTCCCAGCAGCACATGAAGAGGGATAGCTCTTCCAGAATAACTCAAAGGCTAATGCATTCTAAGGTACATGGCACATGTACTAAAACTACATGGATCTCCCTCCTGCAGTGGAGAAGTTGATCCTGCAAGTGCAACGGCGGCACTCGCAGGTTATTGACAAGTTGACACGGTGGTGGTTGCACAAGGCCGGGGAGGAGAAGGCGCTACAGATTCTGACAGAGGTCGAGCTTGTGAAAATCGAGAGCATTCGAAACCTAACTGGCTTTGTCGTTAACAAGGCGAAGGTTTCCTTGGGCTACGTTTCTCCACAATTAGCGCCTTGTGAAATGAAGGCGAGTCCCTCTGGGAGTGCAGCTTGGGCTCCCTGGTCTCAGACAAAAAAAGAGCCACCCAAAACCGCGCCTGCTATCAGTGATGGTTTATCAGATTCTACGCTGCTGGAATTAGACATTGAGAATAGGATTCAGAACAAGCCAGGGGATTGTGGAAGCTATAGAGAGAGGCCAAATTCGGCAGTGCAACCTCCACCTGTATCAAGCCAAGGCAGCAATGAGAGCACGGGGTGTGGGGAAGTTGTTGCTGCCGTACCATGCCATTCCGAACTGTCTAGACATCTAGAGCGCACACCGAAGCCTGAGCCGTACACACGTTTGGGTATGCCACCATCATCATCACATATTGTTGAAGACAGTAGCTCTCAGAAGAAGCGATCCGTTGTTGCTGATAACGGAAGCTCCAGTGGTAGAAACATGAAGGCTAAGCAGGGCGATGATGGGCAGCCGAAGCTGTTTGATTTTTTCAATCATTCCAGAAGCTCTTCACCTGCTCTTAGTACTTGCGCCTCACGTCCGATTTTGAGCGGTTCTGTGTTTGCAGATGCCCGCAAACTTGACTTTGGTCCGGAGCCAATCCATCCACCCTCCGATCTCACTGAGGTTTTGCATCCAAAGTCCGAGGGGGATGGAGGATATCAGAAGGAATGTGCATTTCGGTTCAAGGGGTGTGCACTTCAGGGGTCAGAGTTTCCAACATTAGACCCAGGGACTATCCGTGCTTTTGGGGAGCTGTCGTTCATCAAACGCTTCCTCATCCTTGATCACTGTAAAGAGTAAGAGTTCAACCCCTTCAAGCCAAAGCTAACAACATGTAGCCCACTTTGGAGGCTAACAGTTGATAATAGTAGATAACAGTAACTTTTCTAACATATTTCTACCGTTCACAAATGTAGGAAATGATTTCTTCTTTCTATTAGTACATATGTTTACCTTTGAAACTTCATATATGGTTCGTTTTAACTCCCTCTAGTTTTGAAATCGGTCATCTTTAGTGATTTAGGCATTGAAGTTAGATCCCAGTTTATAAGAGAACAGAGTTCACAAATAGTTGGTTTGCATCTTGCATCCTTGTCACTTTTGAAACAGTGATGTATTTGTAGTTGTTCTCTTTAATGTGGTCGAATTAGTGCACGTGTTGTAATGAATATTGGTGTGATTATTGGTTGCATTATAAAGGCCAGGAGGATATCCACCAGTGGAAGAGCTGAAGTCCTATAAAAACATGGAGGTGGAGGAGACGGATAATCGGCTTTTTCACCGAGCTAATCGTGCTTCTCACATTGCCATGGTGCGCATGTCTGGCCTTATCTGGTGCATTGCAACTTTCTCATTTTTTCTTTCCTATTAGTCTCACCAGCTAGTTTCTTGCAGAGAGATTGGTCTAAGTTGAACGGAGGACAGTTGGTGTTCACTTGCAATGTGAAGCACTCCGGCAAATGCGAATTTTCGGTAGGTTTCCTCTCAACCTGTGAAAGCTGTTCACCGTTTCCTATCATGGCTCTTAGTGTTTGAACATTTTTCCCGTAATTTTAGATATACTTGCTAAGGTACGCTCGTGCTGATGTGACGCACATTGTAATGCTTCTTGACCGTTTTATTACTTGCTTTGCAGATTAATGTAAGTGTTTCAATTGAACGCTTAGACTGAGATTTCTTGGTTTTAAAAGACTGATTTGATGAATCATATTGTGAAAATTGTAACCCAGATGGGACCAAATTTATTTCACTAGAATCAGTGAAGAATATTGCACATGTCGGTAAAAAATTAATTAATAATGAAAGATATAAACTTCCATATGACCCACTCAATAGTGCTAAAATGAAACACGAGGTCCAATGTGGGCCTCTTAGTTCTGCAGGAATTAAGTCCATTGCATGACAGGAGAAAAAGTCGGCGGTATTTACAGGGGCCGCAGTTTGAAAATGGGGGCACACCATTGCAGCGAGCATTTGGTCAGGAGAATATCCTCAGGGTTAACTTTGAAGACGCCGCATATGATCACCACATGATTTTAGATCGATACAGATGCCTTGGCCTCCATGGCATCCGTTGTGGTTTAAAGAAATTTGTTTTTTACGGTACGTTATCTAGGCCTATGTATCATTCTGAGCCAGGCTTTGTATTGCTAGAAACTTATCACTACGTTCAAATTATATGACAGTGAACCGATTCACGGCATTTCAGCTTTGGTATTCATTATTAGAATGGTATTTTTTGATGTGCGTCTTGTCTCCAATGTTTGAGAGGATTCGAGTTCATTATGATATGTACTATTAGGATAGTGCATGAATAAGTTACTAGTTGATTACGCTTGAAGTAGTAGGGTCCTAATCACGTGTCTAGATTTTCCTGGCACCATATGTATTGCGGTTTTGATTTATTTCACATTGTGATAGAATTTAGAAGCTTCTCGTTTCTTACACGTCACGTATTTATATGATACTGGCAAAGTAGATGAGCGAGTTCTCATTCTATGGGAAAGGGACTTCATCCAAATGGGGTTCCTTTCCTTAAAAAGGTTACTTTCTGTACATTGTTGAGATTCTGCTGTCATGTTGGCTGTATTTCTCTGCTCTGAGCATTTCAGCGTGAGCACATTGAACGTGATGGCGTACTGCATTGATTAGTGCAATATGCTCAATGTATAAGTATATATTATTGCAATTTTACAGTCCTCAAGGGTTTAATGCATGTGTTGTTTCACTCTCGTGTGCAGCATATAAGGATGCTGATGCTAAGAAAAAGCAAGGGGTTTCCAAGAAATCAACGTATGGTTGCCGGAGTGTGTTTCTTGCCATCGATTCCTGTGCATCTGCAGATACGGAAGATATATTCAAAAGGTTCAGAAGTATTGCTGATGCGCGTAGCTACATCATGCATCCCACGGTGCCGTCTTTTGCCAAGGCAATTTCAAGGTACTTCAACATTTTTTGGGAATCTCTGAGTGATCGTTGACATACAGTTGCTGTTTTCGCTAGGACAATGCTTGGATCACTTTTATATGGATTAGATAAAGCTTTCAGTCAAACTGCCCTCTCATCTGATCCAAAATCGAGGACATACTAAAATCAAGATAGCTTATACATCTTATTTGTGTTTTTGCAATGAAAAAAATAGACTCAGTCCCTTTTTAATTGCACGCTCTGTCATGGCACATCGCCTGTGTAACCCGAGAATTATCTCTTACCGTGTACAATTTGGATGTGGGTAGCTTCCACATGTGAGATGTGAACAGAGCAACATTACGTTTTAAGAAACCAAGCTTATGGTTTCAGCTTTGTCCTTTTTTGGCTTTGTGTCAGAATAATTTACAAGAAGAGATGTCTCCCGGTAACAATTAACTTTTAATTTTGCTATGATGCGGAAGGTCTATCGTCAACTAATATGCACATCTTTAGGCTGCAGCTTGCGTTGTCACAAACAACTCAGATCCCACTGGACTTTCAGAAGGTTCATGTGGACTTAATTGATGACATTCCTTGCCGGGTACTTTTCCTCTCTTTTGCTGGAAGTATTTTTAGTTTAGTAAGAGAGGACTTTATTATATTGCAGTTTGTTCTTTTGTATCTAACACAAGTGTCCGAGTGCCTTATAACTAATTTTTCTACTTGAATGTAATGTCAGGATGAACATGGGAATGTAGTGAAGGATGCAAATAACAAGCTTATGATACACACTGATGGTTGTGGGTTCATCTCAAAGAACCTGGCTACACTTATCCAGGACGTGGTCATTAAGGGTATCAAGCGGCCAGAGAAGGTTGATCAAAAGAATAAGCAGGTACTACAAATTTTAGAGTCAATCTAATGGTAGAGTTTGTGGGTTAACCTTGTTACTCATGGATTTGTTTTTCTCCTTTAAAAGTCGTTTTTCACCTCTTCATTCTCTTTCTTTTATCAAACTTTCATTCTCGAGTTCATAGACTGTACCAAAATGATCTTTTTGATTGATTATTAAAGTAGGAAGTCAATGTTGATGTTTGTATTTAGTATTTGTTTCTCTTGATTTGAATGCAAAGACGAATCTGAGGCTAAATTTCTTTGAGTAACATACATAGAAACATGCAATTGACACACTTCGAATGAAGAACCCTCATGATTGAAAAATCTCCTTCATTTACGGGTTATCAAACTTTGTTGTTTGAAAGATTCATTTTTCAAATGTTCACTTGATTTTGTTCTTTTCTGTGATTGTGGAAACTGGATGGCTCTGGTAGATGGATTTGTTTTTGGGTAGATGTCCTAGTTCTATGAATGGACTGAAATTGTCATTACGTGGCTCAGAATTTGAGTTTTGCGACTTGAGGAATTCCCACGGGGCCTTCTAGGTGTTTTCGGGGTTAAAAATTCAGTTCATGATTTTCCTATCCAATGCAGGAGTATCCTTTGATGATGCAAGTTCGCGGGTTCTACCAAGGCATGCTCTGGAAAGGTGTGCATATTGTTAACCTCAAGGTATGTTGTGGCAGCTCCAATTTGACATGTATTTGTTAGCAATGAAACTTGTGCAATGGAGAGTCAAAATAATTTTTGGACTAAAACTAGAGTTTCATTTGGAAAGTGATCGTTAAATTTTCACACCATCACTGGTTATGACGAGATCATAGGGATCTTTACGACGTAGAATTTTTCTGTCCGCTATTTTCTGACAGTAGAACACTAGGAACTGAAACCTGTGTACTCCACTTACGGCGTTCCACTGAATGAGTAATGACATGATTTATTATATTCAGCTCCCGGACAACACAATCCAAGTGCGACCCTCGATGTTGAAAGTGGAGCGAGACAAGAGGCTCCCCTCGGCCACTTTTAACTCTTTGGAGCTTTGCAACACTAGGTATAATACTGTACCGTATTCTCAATAGATATGCTTGGTTGTGTGATTATTGTTCCAAGGAACTTACAACTAGAAACAAACTAAGCATACTCTGTAGCATTAGAATTATTTTCTTGAGGGAGTTGTTTGCATTTAGAGAATAAGTTCAACGCATTTTAATATGTATTATTTGGATATGAAAAAAACTGTCAATACTTTAAAGTTGTGCAACAAATACCACCTGACAGTTCCGCTGTTTAGATGGTGTACATTTTGAGCCAAAACTTAGTGTGAATTGCTTCAGTTTAGAGTTGCTTTCTGGTGTTGCTGTCTTACTATCAAGTATAGAGGAACTATAGATTTCTGAAAATTGTGAAAACAATAAAGCAAGCGTGTATTTCAATTGTGATAATGCAGCCGAAGGCCCTCAGATGCAAGATTGTTCCAACACTTGATTCTCCTTCTCAAAATTGGCGGTGTGGAAGGCGAAGTCTTGCTGAAATATGTGGAAGCAGCTGTAGAGAAGCTCAAGCTGTACTTCACAACTCCTGATGAAGCATTACGTGGTAAATGTCCAAATATTGACAGCTTTGTCGTTTGGGCAGCATCTCGAAGTATACCGTTATCATGTTTGTCATTGCATTAGCCAAACTTAAATTGTAGAAGAGTTTTACGTTTTGCAATACATTAATTGATATGGTTAGAAGCATTTAGTTCATGAATGGCTCTGGCTAGTTTCAGAAAATAAAGTATCATATATGACCTAACTACAGTTGAACATATATACGTAGTTTGCTACATAAAAAAAGGGACATGTTCTAACAGTGCTATACACCTGTTTATATCATGAAGTTGTCGTCAAGAATATGGACACTTACAGGCATGGAGAGCTAGCGTGTGAGATGTTGATGGCCGGGCTGAAACCAGGAAAAGAGCCCTTTTTACAAAAGATTCTCCTTGAGATTGTTAAGAGTAAGCTTCAAAGTTACCATTTGGGGAAAGTGCCTGTGCCGAACACAGCATACCTAATGGGTTGTGCTGATCCTACTGGCTTACTAGAGAGAAACCAGGTGGCCATCCTCTTGTAAGCTCCATTCCATTTTTCGAAGTTTCACAGCTGATTGCATTTACTATTTTTCGTTTGTAAACTAAGATCTATGCAATTGATTTTTGAACACCGTTTGTGTTGTGACAGTGGCAATGGTATGAGGATTTGCC